>MU733927.1:0-10792 GCA_026770625.1 Nicotiana glauca | reverse complement strand
GCGGTATACCGAAAAAAAGAGGCAACTACCTTACTTAAGCAATTCTTCTTATTCTTATTCTTTCTTAGAAGAAGTGGAGCTTTTCTTTGCATTTCTTGATCGCTCGCTTCTTTTCGCTTTCATGCGGAAGGTTCCCCTGCTTCTTGAGCAACTAGTTCGAGTGCAAGAGAATTGGGACCCTGCGGTGGTCGAACCTGAGAGAGCAAAGGTAGGGCATCGGGACACTTCCTTCCTTTTTAGTGCACATGAAACGAAAACCCTAATAGGGACTGGCAATGTCTTTCGGTATTCCTGGCATATATGAATGAGAAAAATCAAATAAATCTGCATTGTTAGTTAGAAATTCATGGTACTTACTTAGGTCGCAGAGGCTATGCCCGATGTAGGATTTATTTGTCTGGTCGGTGCTATCTAGTGGCAGTGGGTCGATATCCTCGACTGTTGCTTTGCAGGCTTCTACGATGTCTGGATCTTCGATAGCTTCCATTGTCGGGTCGACCTTAGTCCCCGACACGACTGATTGCTATGCCTCCGTACTTGCCCCTTCAACTGTTTTGTATGGGCGTAGTCTTGAGCGATTCGATAGCATTCTTGCATAGTGCGCGGCTCGCCCCAAATGCTAAATACTCCCTAATGGGTGGGGAACTTGATCACTTGGTAGAAGCTTGAGGGGACTGCTCGCATGGCATATATCCACAGGCGTCCTATGATGGCGTTGTAGGCCGTCTCTTGGTTCATGACTTGGAAGGTGGTTTCCAGTGTAACTCCTCCCGCTAAAATCGGCAATGATACCTCCCTGGAGGTCCGTTCCACTGCATTGTTAAAACTTGTCAGTGTTATGCAACGCGGTATTATACTATCTTCGAGTCTCATTTGCACGAGGACTCTTGGATGGATAATACAGGCGCCGCTTTCGTCATCAAACATGATTCTCTTAACATCAATGTCGGCAATACGTAAAGTTATGACCAAAGCATAGTAATGAGGAAAAGACAAATCGTTGGCATCGAACTTATCGAAGGTGATACTTTCTTCGAAGTCATCATACCGTTTGTAGGCGATTGTTCATTTTAGTTTGTGCGAGGTGGTGAACTTTACGTGGTTGATTGCTGAATCGTCGCCTCCTCCGACGATCATATTGATGGTGCGTGCTGGCGAAGGTGGCTTCGGCGGCCCTTGGGGTTGTTCCCTCCCTCGTGTGAAGTTGGTCTTTCCCTTATCGCTAAGCAGCTCCCTCAGGTATCCTTGGTTCAGCATCCTAACTACTCTTGTCGTAGACTTATGCAATCTTCGATTTTGTGTCCTCTTTCTTGGTGGAACTCGCACAGGACATTCGACCTCCTCGTGGTGGGATCTGATTTCATTTTCTGCGGCCATTGTACTTTGGTGCCCAGCTTCTCCAGTGCGTACACTATTTCTGAGGGAGACACGCAAAAGTTATGGGTAGATAATAAATGGGGCATATATTTTTCATTATGGAGTGGGGTGATATGTCGTTGCAGTGCTTCTGTATGTCTTAGAGGTAGAGGATGATAGGATCTGATGTAGGGCTGATGCCTTTCTTTGTTGAAGCGCGAGGGATGTTCCCGTCGCTGCATCGATCCCTCCTTGCTTCTAATTGTCTTGTCGTTAACCGCTAGGTAGGTCCGTTGAGGTCATCCTCATCTGGTCATACTTCGGCACAGTAGGCATTGTGGATCTCCTCGCATGTGGTGGGGGGATACTTCATGAGACGGCTCAGTAGCTTTTTGGTCGCCCTCGAACCATCTCTGCTCAGCCTATTTTAGAAAGCTGCGAGTGCCATGCCTTCCAATACATTTGGTAGGCTCATCCTTACTCTGTTGAATCTGGCCAGGAAGTCCCTGAGTCCCTCTCCTGCAGTTTTTCTGACAGCGAATATATCGTTGACCCTGGCCTCTGCTTTCTTTGCTCCTGCGTGTGCGGTGGCAAACTTATCCACCATTTTTTTGAATGTAGATATTGTTCTTGTTGGTAGCTGTGAGTACCATGTTAACGCCCCCTATCAACGTTTCTCTAAACTTTTTCAGCAATACGGATGGTACTTGTTCTTTTGACAGATTATTGCCCTTCACAACGGTTACATAGTGGATCAGGTGATCTTTGGGATCCGTTGTCCCATCATATATCCTTAAGTAAGGTGGCATCTTGAAGGTTTTCGGGATTGGGTTAAGGGCAGCCCCTTCGCTATACGGCTATTCGACGAATCTTCCCACGTCGCATTTTGGTAGTAACTTAGGAGAGCCGGAAATTTTATCTACTCTTTTCTGATGCTCTTTCATTTGATCCTGAAGTGCCTTGTTCTCATTCTCCATTTCTTCCATATTTTTAAGGATGGCTGTGAGTGTGCCTTGGCTGGTCTGGACATCGGTGTTGATGTTGTTTGTTTATATAGTATCGGGTTCACTGGTGGTGGTGATGTCTGTTATTGACAGGTTCTTAATGTTTTTTTGGGGTGACTTTTCGAGTAAGCTACCTAGGGTGTTCATCAGCCACTCCTTTAGTAGTTTCTTGACCACCAGGGGTGGTTTTTCTTTGACTACAGATGTAGAGGCTCCTTTTCCGTGCAAGATTGTCAGGTCTTCAGATGAAGAGGGTGAGATCTCTCCATCCTTTGCATTACCAGGTGTTGTACTCAAAATGTTCTCTCTACCGGCCTCGTTGAGAGGGCCTATGAGGTTGGTTGTGATGCCTGCTATTGCTTTCATTCTTGCATCACTTTCTGCCATTTTTTTATTTCTGTAGGGTGTGAAGGATGGTGGTTCATTGCTTTTTTCGCTATTCTAGGTGCAAACTATGGTTTCGATTGCCGAAATCTCCACAGACGGTGCCAAATTATTTGACTCGAAAGATAACAATTACTTTGCAAGTAAATACAATAAAAAATGAATCAAAGGTAAATCATAATCGAAGATAATGAGACCTAGAGATATGTATTACATTTGTTATTGTTTTCAATAGATTGGATATTCAAGAGAGAAAAAGAGAGAGAGAGAAAGAGCTTGTTTCAGAAAGATCAGCTGCCTTTACAATATTGGGATCCTCCTTTATATAATAGGTGAACCCTTTCGAAATAATAAAATAGTACAGAGATTGGTCATGCACTTTCGAGGAGATGACGATACCTTGAGATACACTTCACGCCGACATTCTTAGGTCGTACCCTCATTTCTGCTATTGCGTAATTGTTGGTCGTTACTACTGTAGTGGGCAGAATTTGACCCCATACATATTGCATTATGTTTGTGTAGATGCTATTTCACTTTGATGCTTCTATTATCTGATGGTTCTCATACAGTTAATTAGAAAATCCTCGTATTTTTATGATAACACGTGCATATATATGAGGGTTTTACCAAAACAAATACATTATAGTATCATCCTATATGTATTCTGTGATGACCCAAAAGGTCATCTTGTATTTTAGAATCTAATTCGGGGTTTCGAGACCTTCAAAACCTCGTCATATTTCTCTTCGATTTGCGTGCACAATCCGGGTGCGTTGTCGGAAAGCCTTTATGTGAAAAATTTGAGAAAATAATAAGCTTTTCCTTTAAAAGTTAATTTTAGTTGGCTTTGGTCAACATTTTGACCAAACGGACCCGGACCTATGTTTTGACTGCCCCGAAGGGGTCCGTAGTAAAATATGGGACTTGGGCGTATGCCCAGAATCGAATTCCGAGGATCCTAGCACAAGAAATAAATTTTTGAAGAAAATTGAAAAGGCTAAGAATGTAATAATTTGAAGAATTTTATCTTGTTGGTATCGGGCCCGCATTTTGGTTCTGGAGCGATGTACAAGTCCGTTATGATATTTATGCCTTATCTATAAAATTTGATGAGAAACAGGACTGGTTTGACGTGATTCGGACCTTTTCTTGGAAAGTTAGAAGTTTTAAAACTCTCTTGAGGATTTCATGTAATTTGGTGTTAAATTCGTAGTTCTAGGTGTTATTTTGGCGATTTGATTCGTATGATGTGTTGATACTTGTGTGCGTATTTGGTTTGGAGCCCCGAGGGCTTGGGTGAGTTTCGGGTAGGCTATGGGATTTTTAGACTTTGAAAAAACCTGGTGTTGGATAGTTGTAGAAATTGCAGGTCTCAGATCTTAAGAGCGTGGCCGCGGAGTGAAATTCACGAACCACGGTAGAAGAATGCAACCGCGGTGGGCACGTCAGGACCGCGGTAAGGTAAGGCTCAGGTTTCGCGGCCGCACCCATAATATCGCGGACCGCGGAGGGGTTTCGCGACCGCGCCCGAAATATCATACACCGCGTAGTATAGATCAGAGGGGTTCTATATAAATGAGATTTTTCATTCATTCTTCAATTTTTCTAACCCTAAAACATAAAAGGCGATTTACCAAACACTTCTTCTTCCCCAAATCATAAGTAAGTAATTCTTAACTCATTTCTTTCACTCTTTTACTTATTTTTAGAAGATTTCATCTTTGAATCTAGGATTTTCATTGTGGAATGGAGGTTTTTGGGTAGAACTTAGGAAATTAAAATTTTTGGATTTAGACCTCAAATTGAGGTCGGATTCCAAAATCAATTGTATATCTGGGCTCTGGGATAAATGGGTAATCGGGTTTTGGTTCAAGTTTAGGGTTTGGACCAAGCGGGCCCGGGTATTAACTTTTGTTGACTTTTTTTCCAAAATGTCCTAAATCGAATTTCTTGCAATCGTGGGTAGTTCCTAAGGCTTAAATTGAATTTTTTGATTGATAAATTGCTAGATTCTGTTGGTTCGTAGGCTAGGGTTAAAGGAAAGGCGATATTTGAGCTTTGAGTGGCCCGGGGAGGCGAGACAAGTGTTATGGCTAACCTTAGCTTGAGGGATTAGGTATTGTTGCCTTATTTGTTACGTGTTTGGTTGTTTAGCACGACGTATAGGTGAGGTGACGAGTACCTATACATTGTTTTCGAGTCATAACATGCGAGTTAGTCTTATCCTTATAACTGTTGTACTCCTTGATCGAATAACTCAAGTTTAGACTTGTTATTCCATGTATTGAGCAACTCTATCATGTTTTACGAGATTTGGTACTGATTGAGTATTAACTCAGAGTTGAGGCTGGTATTATGGAATTAAATATTGAAGTAAGACTGATTCCTTATATTTCTATCTCCCTGTGATTATTGTTCATTGACTTGGTGAGGGAGAGTGTTAAAGCACGAAAAGTGATGACGTGCGATGTTCTGTGAGTGAGTGATAATGCACGAAGGTGATGCCATGCCATATTCTGTGAGTGATAATGCATAAAGAGTGATATCGTGCCACGCTATGAGAGAGTTAATGCACGAAAGGTAATGTCGTGCCATGTTATGAGAGAGTTAATGCATGAAGAGTGATGCCGTGCCATTTCTATTATTTCTTATGGTGAGAATGAGAGCAAAAGTACAAAAGGTGATGCCGTGCACTTGTTTGCTATGTTGTTACTTTCGTTGGTGCAAAACATGACATTTACTGCGTTTCTTTACGATTCAATTTTCAGGATTTGATATCCCCTCAATATGTTATTCCCCCTTCCCGTTATTATCTTCTTAATTTCCATTTGTTGTTACTTCCCCGTATATGATTTACTGCACAGGTCCATGTTATTCTCGTGTCCTAGCTTCATCACTACTTCGCCGAGATTAGGCTCGACACTTATGGGGTCAGTTGTACTGATACTGTGCTATGCACTTTCTGTGCAGATTTCGATACTGGACCGTATTGATCAGTTGGTTTGCAGCCTTCAGTCCATCAGGAGACCCAAGGTAGATCTTTCAGTGTTCGCAGTCCTTGGAGTCCCCTTCCATTTATAGATGTATTTTCTTTAAATTAGTATTTGTAGAAACTCTTAAAAGTTCGTGGATTGTGACACCAGATTTTGGTAGTCGTGTATTAGCGTTTGGATTATTATAAACTTCCACACTTCTTTACCTTGTTTTGGTTTAATTAACGTTATTTACTGATTCAGATTGGGGTTAGCATATTAAATCTTTATATGTTGGCTTGCTTAGAATTCTAAAAGGGTTGGGCGCCATCACGATTCCGACGGTGGAAAATGTAATCTGATCCGAACCCCATTGTTTTCATGGTCAGGATGCACTATGGACTTGGGCTTTTGTACGGAATATGGTAAATCTGTTTTCAAACCTATTGTTGGAGGTATAATACTATTGAACCTACGTGATATTGAGATTCTTCTAATCATGGGGAAATGGATGAAGAATGATACTATATTTTGTATGTACTAAATTCTCTTGATGTGATTCAGAGGCTCTATCAAGGATCAAAGTAGTGATCACACATCTACATGCTCGTAAACCTGAGAATTTACACGCATACAGTGATGCAGTTTTTGCATTCAGTAAGACATGTGAGTTTCATTGGGAAAGTATTGTCTCATCACAGGTATGTTTTCCTGGCCAGGAACCCGCTAACATTATCAGTACTTTTCCCTTGTTTCATTGTGGAAATTAATGGACTGCTAGCATGGTGATAGAAGGGTATATATGTCCCATTCTGCATATATGCTCACCATATCAATAATTTAGTAAAACATGTAGCTTTAGGTCTTCCAAGTAGATGAAACAATTCTCCTCTAATGTACTTCATGATCTTGTTGAAATTTCACAAAATTCTTATCCCGAGTTTCTTTTGTAGATTATTCTGGTTTGGTTGAATTGTCTGCCTATAAAAAGGACGAAGTTGAACCCAAAGTTGTTCACAATCAGCTATGTTCGATGGTTGAAAGGTATTATATTAGTTTGATCATTACCCGGTATTTGTTGATTGTCAAAAGTCCCATATCGGTGGGTGATAATTATTGTTAGGAATTTTTCCCTATAAAAGGATGCCTAATATTTAGGATTTAAAATGCACCTCTCATTTGCCTTCTTATCATCTTAAGGCATTTGTATCTTCTCTCTTTAGTATTATTTCACTTATATTTTTGGAGTGGAATAAAATATTGGTTGTGCTCGAGGAAGTAGGTAAAATTGACCGAACCTCGTAAATTATGGTGTTCCTTTTATTGTTGTCTTATTGTCTTATTTATTATTTAGTGGATGCCATTTTTTTGGGTATAGTAGTTGTGACTCATTCACACTATATACATTTGGCTTCCGCAACAATTGGTATTAGAGCCAAGGTACTGTCTTAGTATGCTCTGTGGTTGCAGCTTAGTCTGATCTTCCACATCAGAAAAGATTTATCTTTGTAACTGAGTCAAGGTTCTGTCTGAGTATGCTCTGTGGTTGCAGCTTAATCTGATCTTCCATACCAGAAAGGAAATAATCTTGATTCGTGTCGTCAGCTATTAAATAATATTTGTGTCAAAGATGGGAGACAATAAACAAGAAGAATCTACATCAAGTGTCAACAATACGTCATCATTGGCATCTTCGCTTATGACAAGAATTGTGTCAAATGCGAAATTTGCGGTAGAAATTTTTGACGGGTCCGGACATTTTGGGATGTGGCAAGGCGAGGTTCTAGATGTCCTTTTTCAATAAGGGCTAGATCTGGCCATTGAAGAAAAGAGACCAGATGCTATTGGAGAAGAAGATTGGAGAATTATCAACCGTGTTGCTTGCGGTACCATTCGATCCTACCTTTCTAGAGAGCATAAATATCCATACACAAAAGAAACATCTGCTAGTAAATTATGAAAAGCACTGGAGGATAAATTTTTGAAGAAAAACAGTCAAAATAAATTGTACATGAAGAAGAGACTGTTTCATTTCACCTATGTTCCTGGTACCACGATGAATGAACATATCACCAGTTTCAATAAGTTGGTCATAGATTTGCAAAATATGGATGCAACTTTTGATAATGGTCACTTGGACTTGATGTTGTTGGGGTCACTTCCTGATGAGTACGGGCACCTTGAAACTACTCTACTCCATGAAAATGACGAAATTTCTCTTAGAGAAGTTTATTCGGCTTTGTACAGCTATGAACAAAGAAAGGGAGAAAAATAGAAGGGCAGAGAAGGAGAAACACTGGTTGTGAGAGGTCGTCCTCAAAATCAAACGAGGACAAAGATGGGAAGATCCAAGTCAAGATCTAGACCCAGCAAAGATGAATGTGCTTTTTGTCGAGAAAAGGGGCACTGGAAGAAAGACTGTCCGAAGTTGAAGAATAAGGCCAAACATAACAATGGAAAGGCCATTATGGATTCAAATGTAGCTGATTGTGATGATTCAGACTTCTCATTAGTTGCAACGGAGTCATCAACATCATCAGATGCATGGTTGATGGATTCGACTTGTAGCTATCATATGTGTCCCAACAAGGACTAGTTCGTGGATTTTCAAGAAGGAGAATATGGAGTCGTCCAACCAGCGGATAACAACCCTCTTACCTCGTATGAAATTGGTTCAATACGATTAAGGAATCATGATGGAATGATCAGAACATTAACAGATGTTCGATATGTACCGGGTTTGAAGAAGAATCTCATCTCTGTGGGAGCCCTAGAATCAAAAGGGTTCAAAATCATTGCAGAAAATGGAGTGATGAGAGTGTGCTCTGGTGCACTAGTGGTAATGAAGGCCAATCGAAAGAACAAACATGTACCATTATCGCGGTAATACAGTTATTGGGACAGTGACAGTAACATCCAGTGACGAAAAAGAGGCGGAAGCAACCAAGCTATGGCACATGTGCTTGGGCCATGCTGGAGGAAAATCCTTGAAAATTTTATCAGATCAAGGATTGTTAAAACGAGTAAAGGCTTGCAACTTGGAGTTTTGCGAGCATTGTGTCAAAGGGAAACAGACAAGAGTTAAATTTGGTACAACGATCCATAATACTAAAGGCATTTTGGATTATGTACACTCTGATGTTTGGGGTCCTTTCAAAACACCTTCATTGGGTGGGAAGCACTATTTTGTAACCTTTGTTGATGATTTTTCCCGAATAGGGTGGGTATATACAATGAAGAGCAAAGATGAAGTGTTGGGAATTTTTCTCAAATGGAAGATAATGGTGGAGAATCAAACATGCAGGAGGATCAAGTGTATTCGCACAAACAATGGAGGTGAATACAAAAATGATCATTTTAATAAGGTTTGTAAAAATGATGGCATCGTCTGACACTTCACTGTCAGTCATACACCACAACAAAATGGAGTGGCAGAACATATGAACCGGACCTTGCTAGAGAAGGTACGATGTATATTGTCCAATGTTGTCTTGGGCAAAGAATTTTGGGCTGAGGCAATTACATATGCATGTCACCTCATTAATCGTCTACCATCTGCTGTTATTGATGGCAAGACACCATTTCAAAAATGGTATGGAAAGCCTGTTGTAGATTATGACTCTTTGCACGTATTCGGCTCAACTGCATATTATCATGTGACAGAGTCAAAATTGGATCCAAGGGCAAATAAGGCTATTTTTATGGGGATTACTTCTGGAGTCAAAGGATACTGCTTATGGTGTCCTATGACAAAGAAAGTAATATTCAGTAGGGATGTTATCTTCAATGAATCTGCTATGGTAAATAAGGTAATAAATGAAGATATCAAACAAGATGATGGTACTTCTAAGCAGGTGGAATTTGAGGGAAAATTTATTTTTCCTACACAAGAAGCAAAGGAAGAAACAAATGAAGATAATCCTCTATAAGAAGAGCCAGTTGAGAGGGAGGTTCCAACTCAAGAACCTCAATAGCAACTTGAGACAATTGCAACAAGTAAACCGACGAGGACAATAACGAAACTTATTCGTCTCATAGAGACGGTGCCTTGTGCCACCTAAATTGTAGCTAATGATGTTCCTATCACTTATAGAGACACAGTCCAAAGTTCAGAAGAAAATAAGTGGAGGATTGCCATGAATGAAGAAATACAGTCCCTTCATCATAAACATACATGGAGATTGGCAAATCTCCGGAAGGGCAAGAAAGTAATTGGGTGCAAATGGGTTTACGCAAAGAAGGAAGGATTTCCTAACCAAGTAGATGTTCTCTACAAAGCATGATTGGTGGCCAAAGGATATGCTCAAAAGGAGGGAGTTAATTACAATGAAGTATTATCTCCAGTTGTAAAATATTCCTCCATTAGAATTATGTTGGATTTGGTAGCATAATTGGATTTGGAACTAGTTAAGATGGATGTAAAAACTGCATTTTTACATGGAAACTTAGAGGAGGAAATCTACATGACTCAGCCAGAAGGATTCAAAGTTGTTGGAAAAGAAAATATGGTGTGTAAACTTGAAAAATCATTGTATGGATTGAAATAATCTTCTAGACAATAGTACAAACGATTTGACAAGGTTATTTTGCGGCAAGGGTATAAAAGAAGCAAATACGATCATTGTGTGTATTTGCGCAAGCTTGAAGATGGTTCCTTTGTATATCTTCTCCTNTGAGGCAAAGAAAATTCTTGGCATGGAGATAATAAGAGATAGACGTTCAAAGAAACTCTGTTTATTTCAGAAAGAATATTTGAAGAGAGTACTGCAACGCTTTGGCATAGAAGAGAAGACTAAGCTAGTTAGTACTCCACTTCCTCCCATTTTAAGCTAAGTACTATTATGTCGCCAAAAGTTAAAGTTGAACGGGAGCATATGTCAAGGGTACCATATGCAAATGTTGTTGGTAGCTTGATGTATGCAATGGTTTGTACGACACCTGACATTTCATAAGCTGTTGGAGTTATTAGCAGATATATGCATAATGCAGGAAAGGAGCATTGGCAAGCTGTGAAGTGGATTCTATGGTATATTCCGAATACTGTAGACGTGGGGTTAGTTTTTGAGCAGGAAG
>MU733924.1:75699-88414 GCA_026770625.1 Nicotiana glauca | reverse complement strand
GCCCAAACCGAGCTCCAAATCGTTAAAAATGGGAAATGGGAACGAAGTCCCATTTCCATAACTTAAACATTCTGTCAAGGCCATTTTCCGCTTCTGCGGTCCAGGGATCCGCTTTTGCGGTTCCTGACCAACATGCCACTTCCGCTTCTGCGGCTTCCTGGCCTCTTAAGCAGCTCCGCTTCTGCGGCTCCAAAACCGCAGAAGCGAAAATACCAGAAGCAGCAGGACAAAATCTTCATAAGTCCAAAAATTCCCCGTTTAGCTACCCGAAATCATCCCGAAACCCCCGGGACCTCAACCAAAAGCACCAATACCACCTAATACCTTATTCGAACTTGTACCAATCCTTAAATCAACTAAAACAATGCCGAAAACACGTATTAATCAAAGATTCAAGCCTATGAACTTCAAATTCTAACCAAACACACTTTCGATCAAAAACCTATCCAAACCTTGTCCGAATGTTCTAAAATTTTGCGCACACATCCCAAATAACATGACGGAGCTACATAAACTTCCAGAATTCAAATCCAACCCTCGGATAAAAAACTCATTATTGGACCGGAAACTTCAAAAATTCAAACTTCGGCATTTCAAGCCTAAAAGAGCTACGGACCTCCAAATAACATTCCGAACATGCTCCCAACCCTGAAATCAGCTAACGGATCTAACGGAACCATCAGATTTCCATTCCGAGGTCATCTTCACACTGTTCTGAATGCGGACCATTTTTCAACTCTTAAGCTCCCATTGAAGGACTAAGTGTCCTAAAATACCCCGAATCCTAGAACCGAACATCCCGGCAAACCAAAATAGAAGAAATGAACTTAGGGAAAACAGTTAATGGGGGATTAGGGCATAAATTCCAAAAACGACCGGCCGGGTTGTTACAGCAGATTCCAATTGGGAAGTCGAAATTTTTCTCGATTTGGATTCAAGTTAAACCGGTGACTTGGGACACCAAAAGCCAATCCTATCCCAAGTGGCGACTCTAAAAATAAATAATTAATCACATTTCGAATAATGTCACTTTAAATGGAAAAACTCCCTTATACAGTATCCTTCGGGGTAGGTGTGTAAAAAAGGAGGTGTGACAGTAGTGTCTCCATTGGTCTCTGCTTGAAACTCAAGATTTCATCGATTTGTTGAGAAGTCTTGTTGGGTGGATGAAACTTGTTCCCAAATTTCTTGACTAACTCCTCCCAAGTTGTTATGGAATTAATCGGGAGTGAGTTTAGCCAGGTCTGGACAGCTCCTATCACTGAGAATGGAAACAACAACAGCTTGATTGCTTCCTGAGTTACGTTGGGCTGCCTTTGGGTTTTGCAGATAGATAGGAAATTCTTCAAGTGCTGTTGAGGATCTTCGATTTGTGACCCCAAAAATAGTCCCTTGTTCTGCAACAAGTGCAGCATGTTATTCGTGATTTGGAACGATTCAGCATGTATTTGTGGGACTAAAATTGGTGTAGTTGTGCTCAGTCATATAGAGCAATTTCTGGCACAAGAGGTGCCACTGGCGCTAATGGTGCAGCTAGGTCTACCACATTGTTCCCCATGTCCGGTTCGAATTGTTTAATTGTTTGTTGCAATTTATTCTTCCGGTTGGCCCGGTTCAAGGCCTTGAAAACTTTCGCGGGATCTGATAAGGCTTCAAATACTTCATCAGTTCTCGATGAGTTTCTAGGCAAGCACATGTACAACCAATTCAACAAACATTAAAATTTCAATATAAAGATTTGAAGTGAAGAAACTGACTACACTAAGAATTTTTTTATTTCTTTCAATTGTAATTTATAACACCATTAATTCCCCGACAATGGTGCCAAAATTTGATAACGCCTAACTAGTTTTATAAAAAGGACTAAGCGGACGTTGCAATTATAATCTGAGTATTTAGCCTAGAGTCGAATCCACAAGAAATTAACCTATCAATTAGTATTGTCAGACTCACTAAATTCTATGTAATCAACTTCCTAAACTTTTTGAATAATAATTGAGGATATTTTTTACTAACTATAACCGAATGCAATCAAATAAACAAAGAATAACTATGATTAAGTTGTAAACAATTAAGAGAGGGATCTAAGGTTATGATTTCCCCTATTCATGGAATCCCTTCACGTTATATTTCATATAGATTTGACTAACCATCTTTATCAATCGTGAGCACTCTTATTACCGTAAATCTCTCCCGAGTAATCTCGACAATTTACTAGACGCACTCTCCCAAGTTATGCTAGCTGGCTTTAATTACAACTCACTTAAGATTGCACCCAAGGCTTCGTTATCCCAATCCCGCCTTTAAACCCTCGATTATTGATCCCTAATATACTCTAGGAGTGATGTTGTTCAACATTTACCTAAATATACACTCTCTCTGAAGTAATACATACTAAATAGGCATAGTTAATAGAGGATCCTATCAATTAACTACAACAAGAACATAGTTGAACAAATAGAGAATAAACATGGCAAAATATATTAACATATCACGAAGTTCATCCTTCAATAAGTTCCATCAAAATCTTAAACTAAATATTTAGCTACTCATACAAGTGTTCATCATTACCAAAGCCAAGTTCATCACAAATGGTAAAATACAAAAGGAAGAAAGGAAGAACTCGATGTTGAATTATCCTCCTTGCCTCTTGCCTCTCCTTGCCTTCAACTAAGCTATAAAACCTTGATAATGTTCCGTTGGGCGATCTGGAACTTTTATAGGTTAAGTGGAATTACCCCCGAACTGCCAAACTTACCCCTGAGCTTTATTTTTTAAAATAGACTAGCGCGGTCGCGCTATTGGGAGCGCTAATAACCGCGCATATGGCATAACATTCTGACTCGATCACCCGGGCTAGCGCGGTCGCGCTAGTGATTGCGCTAGTCTGGGTCATCATTTCAGCTCTTTTTCTCTCTTTTTTCTAACGTACTCAGCTCCGAGGGGCTTCCCTTGCTTCAATTTAGATCCAGTTACAGTTCTAAGTCCTCATATATGTAAGTTGTTCCTGCAAAACATGAAATTCACAATTAGAGCCAATTTATCATCATTTAACTATCCTATAATAGTGCAACATAGTCAAGTTGGAGCATAAATAGTCACCAAATTACATAAATCTAGCCTATTATTAAGCAAATTTAAGCCGATAGATATATTTACACTGATAGTGCTTGAGATACTTTTTAGTACGTACTGAATCATATATTAAACACATGCATTGACGACGTAAATGCATACAATACAAGATAGGTCGAATCTTTTAGACTGATGAGGGAGAGGACTAGGATTATTATTCTGCCATTTTTGACTGATTTCGAGATGTGGGCCCAGGGGCCGAGTTTTGGCCGATTTCGGATTTTTGACCTATTTTGTAGTTTTTATTATGGAATTCGGTTCTTTAGACTATGTTGATAGTAGTATTCTGATTATGGATAGATTGGGAGCTTTTGGAGATCGAGTCCAGAGATGAGGGCATCCCGAAGTAGGATTTTACGCGGTTGAGGTAAGTAACAGTTTTAACTCTGGCTTTGAGGGTATAAACCCGGAGAAATTAATATCATGTGATTGTTTGGTGGTGATACCCACGCTAGGTGACGGGCGTGTGGGTGTATACCTCGAGGGATTGAGACTCCGTCGGTCCCGTGAGGCTGCGAGGCCTAATAGCTATTATCTATGTTTATGTGTTTACTTGTTGTTGAACTTGTTTACTTCATGTTAAGGATCATGCTTAGGATTTATTCATGCTCACATTATTTGTACTCAGTCATAGAAATTATTGTACATATTTACTTCAGTCTCTATTATTTGCTAATATGTTGTGATACTTGATGTGAGATGTGTCCCCTTATTTGTTGATGATGGTGAGGCTAGTGAGATACATGATTGAGTGAGGCCAATGGCATGGTTGTGAGGATATTGATACCATAGTGCGTGAGTTGTCCACGTAGCACGTGAGGTGACCGTGCGGATCCAAGTATGGATATGATGGCCTGGTTGTGAGGATATGAATACCATAGCGCGTGAGTTGTCTGTGTAGCGCGTGAATTGATCGCGCGGGTCCAGGTATTTATGCCATAGCACGTGAGTTGTCCGCGTAGCACATGAGTTGTCCGCGTAGCACGTGAGTTGACCGTGTGGATTCAGGTATTGATATGATGGCACGTGAGTTGTCCGTGCTTAGCGCTTGGGTTTTGGGAGCCCCTCCGGAGTCTATACACACCCCTAGTTAGCGCAGAGTGTAGAGTGTTGAGTATTGAATGTTGAGTGTGAATGCTGAGTGATGGAATGGAATTGCTATGAGATTGCATTTACTTTTTCTGTTTCTCACTTACCTGTTAACTTGTTTGTGGTATTTGTTGGTTTTATGAAATTTACCTGTTTATTCATGTTTATTGTAAATTGTGAAAATAAATAATTGGACTGTTATGCTCAGCTCATCACTACTGCTCAGTTCCTTAGTTATTTTTGTTACTACTGAGGTGGTTGTACTCATACTACACCCTGCACTTCATGTGCAGATTCAGGTGAATTAGAGCTTGGCGATCGTTGAGTTCAGACCGACTTTAATTGGAGACTGCAAGGTAGCTGCCAGCATCCGCAAGACCTTGTTACTCCTTTTATCATTTGTTCTTTTAGACACTTAGACAATTTATATATCTTATTTTATAGTTTTAGACGCTCATGACTTAGTGACACCCCGATGTTTGGGACTCGTTTTCGTATTTTATATTATTTATATTTAGAGTTGGTTTAGTTTATCAGGAATTAAATTATTGGAAATATTTTTTTAAATTCTTATAATCAAATTATTAGTAATATTTTTGGAATAGGCTTGCATTGTAACACAATAGGCGCCATCACGACCAAGGTTAGATTTTGGGTCGTGACAATACTTGTGTCTAGAAGTTGCCCGATATGTGAGTTGAAGCGAAATTTTAGGTGATGTTCGGTTTGAAAAGTGACTTTAGGCTTTCTTTGATCTTTTTTTAGCTTTATTACTTATTACAAATAAAATTTATCCCTAATTAACTATTTTGAGCCTATAGACTTTTATTTGGCACCCACATTACAAGCCTACACGCTTTTTGTTCTTAGTTGACATTGTTTTGATCCCTTTTTCCTCTTAAAGCACTTCAATTGTGAGATGAATGTTAAAAGAAGTAAGAAGAAACTAAGTGTGGGCTGGCTTTTGAGTGAAACCAATAAAAGGAAGAAAGGTGCACTCGTTTTGTAAAATAATACATCATTAGCAGAAATTGAAAAAAAAATCTGAAGGAAAAAAAATATAGATGAATAAATTATTGTCTTGTTCTTGCTAGTGGGTATGAACTAAATTAGTGCTTAAAGAAGAAGGAAACGTTTTTGGGGGTGATATTATTTGTGAGATTGAAGTGGAATTGAAGAATTTGCGCTTAAAGTTGATTATCCTACCCGTCCCTTAGCCCACATTACAATCATGAAAAAGTCCTAATTTATTTTAGATCGAGTGAGCCTACATTAGTAGAGATTTACATTATGGGCAAGCCTATGGTACCAAATGCATGCATGTGACTTCTTTTGTGAGAGTGAGCGAGTTCTTTGATATATATATGAGTCTTTAAACTATATTTGATCATGAGATTCGAATGTGTGGATTCAACTTACTCTTTTGCCTTGGTTTTGAGGGCACATGGTTTCATGAGGGATAGATAACGTTATTAGACTTCTTTACGATGTTGGGTAATCAAGCCATGATTGCATCATGATATTGAGTCGATTTTTAAGGCTAGGATTGTTGTGAGCATATTGTCTTTGTTTGAATATTTTTAAATAATGATATAAATAAAGGGAAGTGTATGATGATTGCATATGCTATAGTTTAATTGTTGCTATCAACCATGGTCATTGGTGTAGTGTGCTCCAAATGTGTTAAGATGTTAAGTGCCCATATATAGAGTAAATTTTTGGTTGACTCGAGGACGAGCAACGTTTAAGTATGGGGTGTTGATGATAGGCTATAATTACGTATTTTAGTCGTTTATTACACTCTAATTTTCTGCACTTTAATTGAGTTTGAGCTTTAATCGCTAGTGTTTTGCACTAATAGTATGTTCTATGCCTTATAGGAGTGATTCCGAGCTATGTGGATGTTATGGAATGAATTAAAGTGATTTAGAGCTTTAAAGTTTGAGTAAAAGTTCAAGGAATTAAGCGGGGATCGTGTTTGGCGGTCAACGGATGATAGTTAGAGCAAACGAAAACTCCAGTAGGTATATTGTGCACTGTCTAGTAAAATAGATATAACGTTTTGCTCAGAACTATACTTTGGCTCCATAATATATGGTTGGAAAGCTAACTCAAAGGGATACAACTTTCATGTTTTACGTTTTTCAAAATTCGAAATGGAACAAGGTGAAAAATGCGCGTTAATAGTGCGATGACGCTCAGGTCGTGCTCGTCAGGCAGAACACTGGGCCACTAACTCGATCGCGCTAGTCAAACCCGGGAAAACTGTCCTTTCTGATATTGGAGCAGGTATAATTGTTTGGACTCAACCCTAATTGGTATATATACATGGAAAAACGGTATTTTGAGGGAGGAGGACGTTTTTTAGAGGAAAACACAAGCACAGAGCCGCATTGGAGGCCGGGTTTCATCTTTTCTTCCACCAACTTAGTCTTTTTATGTTTCTTTATATGATTTGTTGTTTTGCTACCTTGTCTATGTGGAACTAAACTTCACGTTCTAGGGTTGTGGTTCTTTCATGACTATTGTTATTCGGATATTGATTTTGATTTTTAGTTTATCATATTTGTTTATTTATTCAATCCTGCACTTAATTATTTGATTGCTTGATCACCAATTGAATACTATCTACGAATCTAGAGTTGAACTCAAAAGTGGAAATTCTAGATTGCATATAGGATTTAGTAGAGCAAGTTCTTGAACCTGGGCATCGGGGAACGGATTCGCGGTTAGGATAGAAATATACCTAATTGTCTTGCTTGGTTGATTTACGGGAATTATAAATGCATTCTTTTTTATTCTAATTTCATAGACATATAGGAGTTAGGCTAACTTGAATAGGAGAGTAAGAACTCGACAGATTCTTATGAACAGTATTAACCCTGTCAACCAATAAACTAGATAAATTAGTTAGTTGATTCAATTGAAGAATACAATAGGAATGTTAGATAGCCCATAACCCTAGATCATTTTCATTACATTGATATCATAAAAATATGCTCTTTCTCTGTCCAAAGTTCATTATTTGTTTTTATTTATTTTAATTAGTTTAGAATCAAATACTTCTTGGTTTAATTCTTGTATAGATTATTAGGATAGTCTAATTTAGTTAATAGTTAATCATAAGTCCTCGTGGGTTCGACATCCGACTTTTAATCACTTTATTACTTGATGACCGCGTATACTTGCGTGTGCGTTTGGCAGCAACAAGAGTGCGTCTAGTAAATTATCGTGATTACTCGGAAGAGATTTACAGTAATAAGAGTGCTCATGATTGATAGAGACGGTTGGGCAAATCTATATGAAACATGAATGGATTCCATCAATAGGGAAAATTATAACCTTAGATTATTTTCTTAATTGTTTACAACGTAGTCATAGTTAGTCTTTGTTTATTTAATTGCAGTCAGTTATAGTTAGTAAAAAATATCCTCAATTGTTATTCAAAAATTTTGAAAAGTTGATTACATAGAATTTAGTGTGTCTAACTATAGTAATTGATCGATTAACTTATCGTTGTGGGTTCGACTCTGGGTAAATACTCAGATTATAATTGCAATGTCCGCTTAGTCCAATTTACATACAATTTATATATAGTAACTTGTTTATAATTATATTAGTTGTATATATTTTATACGTTATCTATATACCCAATATACAAAATATATATGATTTATTTATGTCGTCTTCTTCTTCACATCGGTCTGAAATTCTAATCAAAACCACTTCGAACTTCATCAAATTCTCTCAAAATTGAGAGATAAACTCCAAAGTATTTTTTCAATAATTGAAAACAATATCCGGTCTAACCAAATAACAATTTCACAAAATTCAATTTTCAAATTCAAAACTTTTTAGAGTCTGTTTGGAAAGTCACCATGTGATTGGAATTGGTGTAATTACTAGGGTAGTAATTACACAGCCTAGTAATTACTCCGTCGAGGCATGTTTGTTTGTCATAGTGTAATTACAAGTTTACTGTTTGGTTGTACAAGTGTAATTACATAGTTAGATTAAATTTTAAATTAAGTAATTATCAAAACTTAAGAGTTAATATAATAAATATATGCCTATAAATTTTTATAAGTATAAATAATATTATATTTGGTATTTAAGATGTATATTTTTCGTGAATATACATTAATAAGTAATCACATATTTATAACTAATATTGTAAAAATAATTTATCTATATATTTTAAATTATACGTACAAAAATTAAAAATATACGTTTTTTTGTAAGAACATCATGGAATTCATATTTGATAAAATAAATTAATATTTATTAATATAATATCATAATATTATTCAAATGTTTGATAAAACTGATCTATCAATTCTAACTAAGAAATGAACAACATGCGACATGAGCCAATATTACTAAAACAAGTAAATTAGAACCATGAATATAACACAATTTAAAAATTCAAAAAAAATTATTTAGCATATGTCAAATTCCAACATAATAATAGTAAGTTTCACTATAATTTTAGATTATGAAACATAACAAGTTTATAACCGTATTCAACAATGGAATTCCACTTTAATTACATCATTCATTATATGACAAGTTTGTAAATGACTCATTATATATAATATTAGAATGTGTAGTTTCAAAAAATAGAATAATAAAATAAATAAAAATAAAATATAAGCAATTACATGAAATAACAAGAAATAAAGAAAGAAAAATAAAAGATAAATAATGTACAAAGAAAAATATATTTTAAAATTTTAAAAGAAATTAAAAAGTAAAAATAAAATTTAAAAAATTAAAATAATAGAAATAAAAAGTTATAAAGAAAATAAATTAAAATTAAAATAAAAAGGAAAGAAAATAAAAAATAACCTTATAATTACACGGTGTAATTACCACCAATTCTCACTTCCCCCTTGAGAATTGGAGAGTGTAATTACACCCCTCTAATTACATCCAATTCTATGCTGACCAAGTAATTACTTGTCCAAACAAACATGTCTAACTGTGTAATTACATCCAATTACACCCAAATCCAATTCATAGGTGGCTTTCCAAACATGCCGTTAATGTCTGCCAATGAAATTGCCATCTCTGTAGGCGTATTACTATTGATATCTGACATCTTTAGACCAAAGGTTTATCACAGAAGTTAAAAATAGATAATCTAGCAGAATTTGTCGGATGCACTACCAAATTTGCTGAAGCTTTAGTAGGCAAGTTCCATGGTTTCTCACAAGGATATCAAGGCCAATACCAAAAAAAAAAAAAAAAAAAAAATGAAGAAGAAGAAGAATAATTTGAAGTGTTGCTGAAACTTTTTAAGTAACTAATTCATATCCCAAAACTAACTGGCATCTGGATTCTGTTTTTCGTTTCAATTTTCGTCTCTATAATTATTTTGTATATAATTGATAAATTGTATATAAATTTGTAATTAAGCTAAAACTCAATAGATGGTTATAAATAAGTTTAAAAAGTAATATCGCTAAGTAGAAATTACTTATATTGTTTTTCAAAATGATACTTACAAAGTGATTCAAATGAAAGCTTTGGAATCTGATTTTGATTTGGTTAATTTTTTAATCTTAATAAGTTGGAAGCTCTTCTCAACTCAAGACGTTGAATTTTAAACTGACTTAAATGCTCATTGCATTCAAGCAAAGCATAAATGAATTTGTTACTTTTTTTGTTAGGCAAAGTATAACTTTCTTAAATTTTAAATCTGATTCCAACATTGATTTTTTTTTTCATATTTCCAAATGTTGCTTACACGGAATTTTCATTAACTGATTAATACATGATCTCAGAAGAACGAAAGATGGCAATAATATAATTTAACCTTATCATAAAATTATACATATTGCTAATATTTTATTCTTTCCTTATTGAAGTATTTTCTGTCTCATTTTGTTTGACTTAAAGACAGGTTGGAGAAAAACTAATTTTGGCCTAACACATATTTTGTCTTCCAACTTGTATGCAAATCCCTTTAATAAACGCTACCACACTCCATAAGTCTTTATTGAAATTGCAAAAAATAAATTATTTTAATTTTATTTTGATGGTTTGTAAAATTTATGAAACAAAACCTACTTTTTCTTTGAATTCCTACATGCCAAGAATGATAAAATCATATCGTAGAAGCTAACAATCTTCATGTATCAAATTTTGAAATTAACTAAAAAGTATCTCCAACTTAAATCAAAAGAATACATTCTACTATCTAATAATAAATTCATCAGAGTGTCAGGTTGTACCGTAGAAGCGCAAGTAAGGGGTTCTGGGATTGGTGTGTCACACCAAAAATATTATGGACCCACCATAATCAATACACAAATGCTGCAATTTAGCTTTACGTAGCTACTGACAATGTCCAAATAATGTTGCAGCAAATATAACTCGTTCAAACAACCTAAGCATGCGAAATATCGAAAACGCCCTCACAGTAAGCAGGCATGTCGTCCAGCTGCTTAGGGCAGGCATGTCGTCAGCTGCCTGTTAACTACCGCTTGAAATATTTTGGCTAGAGAATCATAATAGACATGTACATTACCAAATTGCACAAACCAAAGCACAACTTAGTTAATACAATCACAAATGACTTTTAAATATTATAAATGATATTTTTTATAAAAATATATATATTTAAAATATTTATTATAAAACAAAAAATACATAATAAAATACTAAAAATATTATAAATATAGAAAAACAATGGAGAACATTTTCAATTCATCTAGCAACGATATAACACATAAAAAAGTAAATAATTTAGTAAAAAAGTAACATCAAAACTATTTAAAATCACAAAAAATAATAGAAAATAAATAAAATATATAATATTATTATAAACACAAAAAGATGACCAACCACCAATAACCGTGACGCACCTCCATCGTCACAACCACCATAAGTGATTCCGATTTCAAACCACGGCCGTCAACCATGAAGCATCAACCAACCGTCGTCGGTCACTACCGTATAGGGGTATCAATGGATATTTAAAAACTGACTAAATCGATCGAACCGTACCGTACCGAACTATAACGACCTGGCCGGTCGTCTTAAGAATTAACGTCCCGATCCCCTATTAACTATTTTTCCTGAGCTTATTTTTGCTATTTGATTTGCCGGGATGTTCGGTTTTGAGTTTCGTAGAGTTTTAGGACACTTAGTCCCAAAATAAAATTTTAAGTGTTGGAAAGTTGGCAGTAGTCAGAACAGTGTGAAGACAGCCTCGAATTGGAAATTCGATAGTTCTGTTAGCTCCGTTTCATAATTTCGGGCTTAGTGGCGTGATCGGATTGTGTTTTGGAAGTTCGTAGCTAATTTAGGCTTGAAATGCCGAAAGTTAAATTTTTAAAGTTTCCGGTCCGATAGTGAGATTTTGATCTAAGAGTCGGAGTGGAATTCCGAAAGTTGGAGTAGCTCCGTAGTGTTGAATGTGACGTGCTTACAAAATTGCAGGTCATTCGTACGAGATTTGATAGACTTTTTTATCGAAAGCATAATTTACGAGTTATTGGAGTTCTTATGCTTGAATCCTATGTTAAATTGGTGATTTGAAGTTGTTGTGAGCGTTCCGAAGTTTTGAACAAATTTGAATGATGTCATAGAATGCGGTTGTACATTTGGTTTGAAGTCTCGGGAGCTTGGGTGAGTTCCAGGTAGGTTTCAGTCACGACCCGGATTTCCTGCCATCGGGAGTCGTGATGGTGCCTACTAATAAGAGCTAGGCAAACCAATTAACTTAACACTTCTCTTAACAATATTAACCATATAAGGAAAGACGAGACAATTAACATAAAAGCGGAAGTCTTAAAAGCATAGATAACTGAAATCAAAAATGCGGAAGTTTAACATTTCTCTACCCAAGATTGATGTCGCTATCTCACGAACTACTAAAGAGTGCTACAAACAAGTCTGAATAGAAATACATAAATGTCTGTCTCGGTACAATTAAAACAAACAGAAAACATGGAAAGGGACTTTGGCCTGAGAACGCCAGCTAGGCTACCTCGAAAGTCCCTGGACTGAAGTCATCTCCCGACGCTCCTACTGCTGTCCAAAAGCTCCTGCTCCGGTACTGTGATCTGTGCAAAAAGATGCACAGAGTGTAGCATCAGCACAACCGACCCCATGTGCTGGTAGTGACGAGGCTAGACCAGACTATCAGATAAACCTGTGCAGATATATATATATATATAAGTACAACAAACTAATAGCGGAAAGTAAACAATTAAAACTGGGAAGGGAACATGCTTATGGGGTAGCAGATAAAACGGAAAATCAGGAATAACAAAAGAAACTACATCTGATTTCTTCTAAAACAGAATAAGGGAAAACAAACCACTTTCACTTGTCTCCTCAGGTGGCCAAACTCACCACACTCATAGCATCTGCCCTGTGCTGGAGAAGAGAACTGATGAGAACCCCTCGCTGCAGATGAACCCTGGGCTGAAGAGGCAGGAGTAGAACTCTGAGCTGGAAGGGCACTGAGTGAAGACTGGCC
>MU733924.1:19108-72953 GCA_026770625.1 Nicotiana glauca | reverse complement strand
TTATCAAAATCGGAGTCCAATAGCCCCTTCAAATTCCAAATTTTCAATACCAAAAACCAAGCCCTAAATTCTCCAATTTCCACCCAATTTTCAGAGATTTAGATGATGATTCTACAATAATATCACGAAATTAGCTCATAAAACTTACCTCCAATCGAAACCTAGGTGAAATTCTCTTACTCCCTCGTCCAATAGCTCCAAAATATGCCCAACAATGGAAGAAATGGGTTTTGCTCGCGTCTGAAATGATATTTAACTGATCTGCCCGACCTATTATTTCCTTCATCGCGTTCGCGACATAGCCCACGCGAACGCGATGGGCAATCTTTTAAAACTTTAAAATCCTCTTACGTGAACGCGATCCCCTGCCCACGATCATGATGCACAAACACCTGGACCCACGCGAACGCGACAACCCTTGCGCGGTCGCGTACAACAAAAATACTGGCCACCAAGTTCCTTCTTCGCGAACGCGTAAACCCGCTCGCGAACGCGGACCTCTAGTTTCTCCCTCTACGCGTTCGCATCACACCCTTCGCGAATGCATAGGAAAAATTCTTAGGCCCTCAATTTCCTTCTACGTGTTCGCGTCCATCACCCACGCGAACGCGATGCCTTATTTCTCTGCAATTTATGACAGCAAAAACTGACTTTAGACTTAACCAAAAATGATCCGTTTAAACCTCCGAAATCACCCCGAGGCCCCCGGGACCTCAACCAAAACCACCAAACTACTCCAAAACATCACACGAACTTGTTCCAATCATAAAAACACATCCTTAAACACGAAAAATCATCAAATCATGACGGATTCAAGCCTAAGTTTCAACTATAACTTCCGAAACCATCATTCAATCAAAAGCCCAACCAAACGATGTCCGAGTGACCTGAAAATTTGCAGACAAATCCAAAATTACCTAACGAAGCTACTGCAACTCTCGGAATTCCATTCCAACTCCCGGATCAAAATCTCACCTATCAACCGGATTCCGCCAAAATTCCAACTTTGCCAATTCAAGCCTATTTCTACACCGGACCTCCAAATTCAATTCCGATCGCACTCCTAAGTCACAAATTACCTCTCGAAGCTAACCGAACCACCGGAATTCACATCCGAGCCCTCTAACCACATAGTCATCTTCCGATTGACTTTTCTAAAACAAACTCCCTTCTAAGAGGCTATATGCCTTATTTTCAACTAGAACCTATTCAATTACACCCGATAGACTCTATTACTGATATAGAAACATGAAGCAACACAATAAAGGGAAAAATGGGCGGTAACTCACGTGACGACGGGCCGGGTCGTCATAGTTTCATTAAGTACTACTAGTATGTTTACTTTCATGTTTATTGATTGTAATATTTAAGCCTGTGTTAGCTTAGGAAAAGTATGTCTAAGTGATTAAATTGCCTTATTTGTTTAACTTCTTTACCTGAAATTCTGTGTAGCATGCTAGGCTAGACTATTTGTTTGCCTTAATACGAAGTTTGATATTTCTGAGCATTTCTCCTCTTGTTGCTGTGTATTTACATTGGGACTACGGATGTGGGATTCCGGTATCTCCTTCTTGTCTGTTTACATTTGGGAGTATGGATGTGGGATTTTGGTAGATCCTCCTACACAGTTATATAGAACTACGGGAATGCACCTGGTAGATTCCCCCAATACTGGGTATTTATGTCTGGGACTATGGAATGGGATTCCGGTAGATCCTCGTGTACTATGAGCTGGACTATGGGACGGTATCCCAAGAGACTTATTGGATATGTATATTTGGGACTTCAGGACGGTGTCCAGGAAGATCCCCGATTGATTTATAGGAGTTGAGCTGTATTTTCCTTCGATGTTTACGTTGTTTCTGTGTAGTTGTTGTTGTCCTCTATATCTTGTGTTACATTTACTGTTGTACATATTTATACTGTCCTGTTCTACACTGTCGAATTATATCTTTTATTTAACCTCAGTAAGGTCCTGACCTTCCTCGTCACTACTCAATCAAGGTTGGGTTTGGCACTTACTGAGTACCGTTATGGTGTATTCATGCCTTTTCTGCGCAAATTTTTCATGTGCAGATCCAGGTACCTCTACTCAGACTTACCATCCTTGAGGCGAGGCGATCTTTCGAAGACTTTGAGGTACATCTACCGCGTCCGCAGACCGAAGGTCTCTCTCTATTCTCTCTTGTAGCCCTTCCGTATTTACTTTGTTTAGACATTCTGGAGTTAGAACACTATATAGTATTCTTAGCTTATGATTCGTGGGTTTTTGGGTTTTGGGAATATGTATTAGTTTTTGAGAGTTAACGTTGTGTATGCCAAGCGGCATTTTTAAACATTGTTTTACTACTCTATCTCTGTTTTAACTTGTTTCTTTCGCAAATTGGTTTATTTTTTGCATTTTAGGCTTACCTAGTCGTAGAGACTAGGTGCCGTCATGATGGTTCATGGAGGGAAAACCGGGGTTGTGACAAGTTGGTATCAGAGCTCTAGTTTTATAGGAATCATAAATCACAAGTCGGTTTATTAGAGTCTCTTTGATCGGTATTGAGATATCTGTACTTATCTACAAGAGGCTATGTAACTGTTAGGAAAATTCCACTTCTTGATTTCCTCATCATGCGATTTGATTCCTTGAGGCTTATGCCCTTGTTCCCTTCCTAGTCAATCTTCTGCGATGCGAACCGCTTGTTATAAATTGAGAATTTAAGAATTGTAATGGTACTACAGATGTGGTGCGGGATGTTTCTCCCGATATAGTTGGGTGAGCTATTGTCGACGCCTTGCAGAAGGATTTTTCTATCGTTTCGGCTCGATATTTGTGCTTCTAAGAGCTTGGAGGCTATGCATAGGTTGCTATGATGCTTGCGATTAGTTATCACACAGTATTAACTTGATGGAGGAGACTTGCCAATGTGTTGGGGCGATGAATGAGTTGAAAGGAAATATACTCGATGCACGATTCAGAGATATGATATTTCACTTCTGGTGGAGGAAAAGCAATTGGCCTATAAATGTCCAAATTTGGGGTGATGGAGTAACGAGACATGGTAATTTCAAGCGTGGTGGAATTTTTATTTGCGATGTAGTATCGTCGTCCTCGATTGTATGTGTTAAGTTTGCCGGTGTTATGGTCTTCTGCAATTCGCCCTTAGGGTTGGATATTGCGAAATAATATTGGAGAAACGACTGTTAGATATCGCAGGGTGCGGTGGTTCAGGATTGAATAGGTGTTTCTAATGTCGACAACTCGAGAAAAATGATCTCTAGAAAGATTTAAAGTTAGTAACGATTTGTGGGTTCAAGTGCTACGAAGATAGATTTTATTAAGGCAACAACTGAGCAGCAGAGGATGAGGAAGGACACGTGGGGAGTGTCAGATGGTGGTTAAAATTTCTACAGGGCCAGGTACAACAAAGCAAAGTTCGAGTGGTCGATTAGAGGGGTGACTTCCGCCAAAGTGAAAGAGTGGCGGAGTTCCATATGGGCTTTGTGTTAGGATAACTACGCACCTTAAGGAGAGTTTGGAACGACTTGGGAATTTTAGTGATTGATGATTGGGGTTTACGGATCTAATTTGAAGTATGGGCTATTATGCGGAAGGAGATTTGATATAACGGAAAGGAGCCACTTGAAATGAAGAAGGATACAACATAACTTTGAATTGGAAGGATGTTGCCACACATTTAATTGATGTCCACGAGGGGTGAATAGACTTGTGCAACTAGAGAGTGAGCACAGACCCAGGATAGGTTATTGATATCATAATGATTGTACCCCATGAAGCAGCGTTGGAAGATGTCGGCACGTAAATTCCCCAGGCGGGTTATCTCTAGTGAGCAGATCGGTGGTCGCATGGTTAGCGAAGCTTCTGCGAAGAATTCTATTGGTTATACCGCAAAGAGAGCGGTCGTGCGAATATGGTTGATGATTCAGAGTATCAAAAGGGGTTTTACCGAACGATTCTGAGAATTATGGCGGTTGATTGCACAAGGTTATGTCAATAAGATATAAAGAATCCTGATGAATTTCAGAGTTGTGTAATAGTGGCTTCAAGCTAAGTGGCAATTTGAGCAAAGAAATTGTTAAAGGTATGCTATGGTTGGCCTTATTGGCTCATGTTCAAACTTGGAGAATGATTCAGGATTTATGCCTTGTATAGATGCGGGTTTCAAGAGAAGTGATTCTGCCGGGTGCTTCATCGAGAGGGTATTCATGTGATAGAAGATTCATGGAGTTGATTATATTCGGGGCCAAGTTAGAGCGGGTGGCTCTCAACAACGGTCCTAGTGGATTCAAAGGGGGAAAACATGGTGGCTAATGATTGCGAGCATATAGGTACGGTTAAGCATCAAGCTTTGTATTAGCTTATGAGAAGAGGCACAAAATGTTCTATGATGTTTTGACTTGCAGTGTAGCATTTGGGAGGTATAAAATGGTTCGTGGGTTTTGAGAAAGCATGGTGTCGTGATTCAAGGTCACTCGGGATGAGTGCGGATGAAGTGTGTTATGTGTTGAATGGATTTATTATTATTTCTAAGGAAATCAAAAATTAATTTGGAAGAAGATAGATTGGTTAGCCATAGTTGAATTGGCATACTGGTGGTAGTGATCAGTTCCTTCAACGTGATCAAGTTATGCAAGTGATTTTTGACGGCACGTGTCACACTTGTCGATCGCTATAATTGATGTTATTCAGAAGTATTCCACTGTTATGGCCTGTCATGTGTAGGCAGATCTTGGAAGGGCTATGGTGGCCTAAACCACTACTTAGAGATTTGCATATTCTATGGTTATGATGGTAGTTATCTTGTGTTATGAGAAAAAGGAAGTTATTATGGACCTTTGAAAGGTTATTAGCCCAGTTCAGTGTGATCAGAATCAGCTTGAGGTCTGTGGATGGATCTAAATGTGAATATGGGCTCTATATCAGGCCAAATGTGTTCATTTCAGCAATGCGCTCCTTTGGACAAGTAGTCGGGGTGCTATTTCATGGTCAACTATTTCATTTAATGATACATTGTGCCATATGAGTTGTGAGATAGCTTGGCGAATTTCTTATGTTTTGAGGTTCTGCATAGAGATGATGTTATAAGAGCAGGATGACTCTCAAGATTCAGATCGTATATCAAACCTCAGTTGTGCTTGAGTTTTGTAGCCTATGGCACTATATGTCTCCCCAGGGATGGTATTATACACTTAGCGTGCTTGTGACAGATATTCGGAGTTGAAAGAAATACTAACACTTTGGTTGGTTTTATAGACTCAGATTATGCCAGTGATCTTGACAAAAGAAGATCATTGACAAGCTATATATTTTGCATTGGTAGTTGCGCTATCAGTTGGAAAGCTACATTATAACATGTAATAGCTTTATCTATTACCGAAGTAGAATATATGGCAGTTGACCGAGGCTATCAAAGAAGCCTTATGGTTGAAGGATCTCTTTGCTGAACTCAGTTTATACTAAGGTGCTATTATCATTTTTTGTGATAGTTAAAGTGTCATTCACTTGACTAAAGAGCAAATTTATCATGAGAGGACAAAGCATATTCACATCAAGTACCATTTTATCCGGAAAACCATTGGTGATGGAAATGTCTCTATTCAGAAGATCAACACTGGAGACATTCATGCTGACATGTTCACGAAACCTCTTCCAGTGTCCAAGTTCAAGCTATGCCTGGACTTGATTGGCATTTATGAAGAATGATTTTTCCCATTGAGGCTTTTGCGGAGAAGGTGGAGCAAATTTAAAATATCTGCCAAAATTATGCCAAGGTGGAGATTTGTAATATGACCAATCTTTTTGGCTAGTGGGGTCCATTTTATATAGGCATAAGCCGATATGGAAGAAAAGTTGTGGCAATATTTTTACCTGGAGCCAAAGTATCATTGTGTGGTAGAGATTGGTAGATCAATTTCCTTTTTCTTTTTATTAGTTCTTGGATCCCAAGTTTGGGTCCTATAAAAGGAGGGTCATGTTTCTCATTTCAAACACACCTTTAGATGCAAAAGTAGAAGTATTTCTACTAGCTTTTGTCTTCCTTTTCATTATAGAGTGTTTTGTAAGAGAGTGAGTGTTGGGAAACACTTGTGTGAACCCTTTCTTTGGAGTGATCTTGTGAGGTTATTCTCATGGGGTATTTGGGACTAATTAGAGTACTTAATCTAATTTTTTTTGTACTCTTGTTGGTATAGTAAAATTGCTTCTCTCCGCTTGTGGACGTAGGTCTTCTTGACAGAACCATGTTAAATTTGTTCCTTCTTTATCTGTTTTAATTATCATTATTATCAACTTATATTGTCTTTTTTATTGTCATTATAATGTTGTTTGGCTAAATTCTGCACAATCCGGGTTCCCAGTCCTAACACATTTAACATATTGCATCATATATAGGAAACTGATAATTTCTGTCTAAATTCTTTAATTCTTTCATTTGGCCATGCACTATGAAGAATACCTTGGATGAACTCTTAAATCTAACATAAAAAACTGATCTAATATGTTTTTGGGCGGTTCAGCAGTGTCCAGATCTGGCATCTTTGCCTCTTCTTGTTCAGGGTCGTCTGGAACCGCAAAATGCGTAGTATGAGTACATAAACAATATGTACCCAGTAAGTATCCCGTCTAATCTCGAAAAAGTAGAGACGAGAGGTCGACTTGATACTTACTAGGGTCAAATAATATAATAAAGTGTTATGCTAAGCATGGGGATCACCAATAATCAACGGTTTATAACGGAAAGTAATAATCATGTTGTTAACAATATTTCGGTTAGCCATTTACATTTCAAAATACTTAGCAAAATAGTTCATGTATAAGATTTCACATAGATATCATGCGCATATCATGCCGAGGTCGACGGACCGATCCAACAGAAAATAAACTGTGCACTGCCGAGGATCGAACGGCACGAACCATAGATGCATCTATTTATACCGAGGCGATCGGCCCTATCCACAAATATCAATAAATATCAAGAACACACAAACACGAAGGAGCAATTATATTCAATTAAATTCATACAAGGGTTCAACAAGTATACATGTTCACCTTTATTACTTTCCAAGTCTCTAGCGTATCCTAAGTGACCGCATTAGCAAGCAAAATATAGAAATATTCACAGATAAGGCATGATGTGGGCCATAGACTACCCGGAAAATTAACATCATAGTAGCTCCGCACGGACTCTCGTCACCTAGTGCGTACGTAGCCCCCGCATTTAGTAGCAATTACTCAATCATTATACCTATGGGGATAATTCCCTCTTACGAGGTTAGAAAGGAGATTCACCTCGTTCCAAAGTGCACTTCCAAATGCCAAGAACAAGTCCAAGCCCTCAATTCGAAGCCGAATAATCCCAAACTAGTTAAACGGAGTAAGAACTAGTTAATATAGACTTACAAGATTGAATTCTACCTATTTAAGCAATTTCCCAACCATTAATACAAGTTTCCTAATTTCCGACCCAGACCTACGTGCCCGAATTCCGAGATTTTTCGAAGGAAGTTGTTCTCTACAACCTAAGGATCAATAATATATGGTTTCTCATTCATTTTCATAATAAATTTCGTGGTTAAATCTAAGTTTTGTTAAAACCCTAGGTTTTTGCTCTAACCCCATGATTTCACATGAATACTAGTGTTTAGTATTCCTAAGACAATGATATTAAACAAGAAATAGGTAGCACACACTTACCTCAAGATGCAAAGTGAAGTCCTTCTCTCAAAAGCTCCAAATCGCCCAAAGGAGGAGTGGAAATGTGATAAAAATGACTTAGAACCTATCTTTAATGAACCTAACTGGTTCAATGATTTCTGCATCTGCGGTCAGGGGACCGCATCTGTGGTCCCGCATCTGCGAGGATATGTCCGCATCTGCGAAAATGGGGTGAGAAGGCTGGGACCGCATCTACTGTCTCCAGGCTGCATCTGTCGAGCCACTTCTGCGGCTGGGGATCCACATCTACGGTTCCTAGCCTGGCCCGCCCTGGGCCGCTTCTGCGATGGGAAGACCACATCTGCGGTCCTATACCTATGGTCCAAGAACCTAATTTGCGGTCCAAGAACCGAAGATGCGGTTATGACAGAAGCAGCAACCTTCAGCCCTTCTCAAATTTTTCCACTTCACTCGAACCTCGTCCGATTGACATTTAGGGCTTTCGAGCCCCGCCCGAACATACTGGCAAGTCTGAAATCACAAGACGGACCTACTCGAACCTTCGTAATACCTGAAACAACGTTAATCTAGAAATCACCACCTAAAACCAAATGAATGAAACTTATGAACTTCATGTTCTTAATTTTTCTCCAACGGTCCAAAATGCCCTAAAACTACTCGGATTGACACCAAATTTTACAGGCAGGTCTTAAATGATATTTAAGACCTGTATCGGGCTTCGGAACCAAAATACGAGCCTGATACATAGGAAATCAACTATTACTTAGTTTCTTTAAATCCTTAAAACTTTTAGATTAGCAATTTCTAATAAAAATTCATTACTCGGGCTAGGAACCTCGAAATTCGATTTCGGACATATGCCCAGGTCCCATATTTTCTTACGGACCCTCCGGGACCATCAAATCACCAATCCGGATCCATTTGCTCAAAATGTTGACCAAAGCCAAACATAGTCTTTTAAGAAATTCCGAAGGAATCAAATGGGCATATATCGCTCAAAACTCTTCCAAATTCTGAACCAACCGTCTCTGCAAGTGGTAAATTAGTTAAAGCAAGCACGGAAAGATTAAGCAAAAGGAGTTGAATTTGAGGCTGAGGGGATGGTTGGAGTTATTGAAAGATTATGATGTTACTATTTTGTATCACCGAGGGGAAAGCCAATGTGGTGGCCGACGCATTGAGTAGGAAGTCCGCCAGCGTGGGTAGTCTTGCTTATATTCCGATCAACCAGAGACCGCTTGCTTTGGATATTCAGGCCTTGGCCAATCGATTTGTGAGGTTGGACATTTTCGAGCCTAGCAGAGTGTTAGCTTGCACGGTCGCTCATTCTTCATTATTGGAGCATATCCGTGATCGGCAGTTTGATGATCCCCATTTATGTGTCCTGAGAGACACAGTGCAGCGTGGAGGTGCCATGAAGGTGACTTTAGATGATGATGGTGTTTTGAGGTTGCAGGGGTGAGTTTGTATGCCTAATGTCGATGGGATTCGAGAGTTGATCTTAGTGGAGGCCCATAGTTCTCGATATTCTATTCACCCGGGCGCCGCGAAAATGTACCAGGACTTGCAGCAGCATTATTGGTGGCGTAGGATGAAGAAAGATATTGTTGCATATGTGGCTCGGTGTTTGAACTGTCAACAGGTCAAGTATGAGCATCAGAGGCCTGGCGGTTTGTTTCGGAGGATTGAGCTTCCCGAGTAGAAGTGAGAGAGGATTACCATGGATTTCGTTACTGGACTTCCGATGACTCGGAATAAGTTTGATGCTATTTGGGTCATTGTTGATAGGCTGACCAAGTCAGCACAGTTTATTCCTGTTGTAGCCACTTATTCATCGGAGAGGTTAGCTGAGATCTCCATTCGAGAAATTGTTCGCCTTCATGGGGTGCCGGCATCGATCGTTTCGAATCGGGGTATGCAGTTTACCTCGCGTTTATGGAGAGCAATTCAGCAAGAGTTGGGCACCCAGGTTTAGTTGGGCACAGCGTTCCATCCTCAGACGGATGGCCAGTCCGAGAGGACTATTCAAATATTGGAGGATATGCTCCGAGCCTATGTCATTGGTTTTGGAGGCTCGTGTGACCAGTTTTTGCCTTTAGCAGAGTTCGCCTACAATAACAGCTACCAGTCCAGCATTCAGATGGCTCTATATGAGGCGTTTTATGGTGGGCGATGTCGGTCTCCGATCGGATGGTTTGAGCCAGGAGAGGCTCAGTTATTGGGTACAGATTTAGTTCAGGAGGCCTTGGATATAAGATCATCCAGGACAGGCTTCGTTTGGCTCAGTCGAGGCATAAGAGTTATGTGGATCATAAGGTTCGAGATGTAGCTTTCATGGTTGATGAGCGGGTCTTGCTCCGTGTATCTCCTATGAAAGGCGTGATGAGATTTGGGAAGGAGGGAAAGCTTAGACCTACATTCATTGGCCCATTTGAGATCCTCGATCGTGTGGGAGAGGTGGCTTACAGACTTTCCATGCCGCCCAGCATGTCAGTCGTGCATCCAGTGTTTCATGTGTCCATGCTTCGGAGGTATCACGGCGATCCAGCCCAGGTGTTAGATTTTGGCACTGTCCAATTGGACAAGGATCTGTCTTACGAGAAAAAACCTGTAGCTATCCTAGACCGGCAGGTTCGATAGTTGAGGTCGAAGAGTTTTCTTTCAGTGCGTGTCCAGTGGAGAGGTCAGCCTCCTGAGGCATCGACCTGTTAGTCCGAGTCTGATACGCGGAACCGTTATCCTCATCTATTTCCCGACTCAGGTACTTCTTTCTTTTGTCCGTTCGAGGACGAACGATTGTTTTAGAGGTGGAGAATGTGACGACCCAAAGGTTTATCACCGGATTTCTCTCTTTTTCTGCGCTTTCGAGGCCTTAAAAACCTCTCTTTTAGTTGCCTCAATTTGTGTGCGGGTAGTCTGGGCGCGTAGACGAAAAGATTATGTGTTAAATTCTGTGAATAATTTCAAAATGTGGCTTTAAAATGATTAAAGTTGACTTCGGTCAATATTTTTGGTAGGTGGAGACTCTTCTAAATCTCAAACCCAAATTCCCAAAAGGAATAGAGTTGTTCGCCCAAATATCGTAAACCCGATTTCGCCTTTAGGAAAATGGGGCATTCGATAGGGCCTTGTACTGCCATTGTACCACTTGATAAGGGACCTCTCACACTTTGATATATCTCTCGCCAAGTTTATGGCATGGAGACACAGGTCCGCCAGCTTGTAGTTGGTCTCCCTTCTAGACCGTCTGGAGAGGGCACATCTGCAGGTCCCGCTGTCCAAGGAAAGGTTCCAACTTTGTCAGATCTTGCTAAGGATCAGCAAGCCATTAAAGCCAAATTGGGTAAGATTAAGCGGAGGCAGCTGAAGCAGAGAGAACATGAAAAGAAGAAAAGCAAATTCTTGACAAAGATGATGAGCACCTTGAGGATATTTTGTGGATCAGAGGATGGTGACGAGGATGACTTGGAGTTCTCAGTTCCCATTACCTCCAGCTTGGAGTGATGCTATTTAGGGAGCATCTCTTTCATTTTAGCTTGTTTTATTTAGTTGCATTGAGGACAATGCAATAGTTTAGGTTGTGGGTGACTTATTTACATGTGATGATGTAATTGGAAAATGATTATTTTTTATGTGACGACCCAAAGGGTCATCACCGAATTTTTCTCTTTTTTCGTACTTCCGAGGCCTTGAAAACCTCACTTTTAGTTGCCTCGATTTGCGTGTGCAGTCTACGTGCATAGCTGGAAAGATTATGTGTTAAATTCTGTGAAAAATTTTAAAATGTGGCTTTAAAATGATTAAAATTGACTTCAGTCGATATTTTTGGTAAACGGACCAGGACCCATGATTTAACGGTCCCGGAGGGTCCATAGAAAAATATGGGACTCGGGCATGTGCCCGGAGTCGAAATTCGAGGTCTAGAATACGAGTAAAAGAATTTTTCTGTGAAATTATTTTTCTGAAATTATTAAGGAAAATGGAAATGAAAATTATTTAAAATACTATGTTATCGGGCTCGTTTTTTGGTTCCGATGCCCGGTACAAGTCTTAAATATGTGTTAAGTACTTTCTGTAAAGTTTGGTCGAAATCGGACGTCATTTGACGTGTTTCGAACCTAAATATCTAAAATTTGAAGTTTATGAAGTTAGAATGAAAAATGAGGAAATTGAGGTTTGATTCATTGATTTTGATGTTATTTTGGCGATTTGATCGCACGGTTGAGTTCGTAGGATATTGTTGAGTTAGTATATGTGATTGGTAAGCAACCCCGAGGGTTCGGGAGTGATTCGGAAGTGGTTCGGGGTATTTTGAACTTAGTAAAAATTGCAGAAAATGTTCAGTTCAGATATCTGGTAAGTTGTTCTATGCGATCGCATAGCTTCTCCCGCGATCGTATAGTGTAAAATTTCAAGAGCCTAGTTTTGTTCTATGCGATCGCAACAGCCCTTGTGCGATCGCAATGACCAGCTTACCATCCCTATGCGATCGCATTGCCCACCTCGCGATCGCATAGAGCATTTTCCTTGCCTCAGTCATATTTCCTCTATGCGTTCGCATTAGCCCTTTCCGCAATCGCAGTGACTAAAGATCTCTACTCTATGCAATCGCAATTCCCTTTCCGCGATCGCATAGAGCAATTTTGCCCAGTTAATTTAAAAGCTCAAAACAGAATTAGTCCCATTTTTCATGAAACTGGTCTTCTCCAAGCTCTAGGGGCGATTTTTGAAGCTCTTCTTCACCAAAGTCTTTGGGTAAGTGATTTTCCACCTAATTCCTTCACTCTTCTTCATTAATTACTGAAATCCTAGACCTAAATCATGAAATCAAAGTAGAAGTTAGGGGTTTTGGGTAGAGTTAGGGGTTTGAGAATTTTGGGTGATTCAACCTCAATTTGGGGTCGAATCTTAAAACAAATTTGCATATTTGAACTCGTGGGGTTATAGGTGATTGGGTTTTGGTCCGAGCCTCGTGTTTGGACTATGTGGGCCCGGTGTCGAATTGTGGTAATTTTGGAAGAATGCTAGGAAATTCATATCTAGGCTATGGGATATTGCCATTGAGTTTTTATTGATACTATTGAATTAATTATGCCTAGATATCATTGTTTCTGAGTCGGATTGTAGAGGAAAAGCGGTATTTGAGGATTGATTGCTATTCTTTGGACCGAGGTAAGTGTTTGATCTAACTTTGGCTTGAGGGCATAAGATTAGAATATTGTTTGCTAATTGTTAAATGTTGAGTATTGTGGCATGGTGACGAGTATCTATACACCGGTGTCTAGCATGACCGTGAGTCCTTATTGTGCTTATTCTGGTTTTGTTGTGACTCTTCCTTGTTAAATTGGTGAACTCTATATAATGTGAAGAGTATGAGAAGAAATTTATGACTTGTAAACTCTTTGGAGCGTTGGCTCGAATGATAAAGTAACTATTGAGTAAGAAATGAAAGAAAGAGAAAGAGATGTGATTATTCCCTTGCTGGGCTGTTCACGTTTCTATCTCAGACAGTAGGATATAGTTCTTCTTTTGTACATCCTACTAGTTGCATGTTGCTTGTGATACCGGGTCTTGGCACACACTCGAGTAGACATTTATTTTTGGGTTGTATAATCATTTGATACTTTATTGATCGTTTATGGTCCTAACTTTAAATTGGAAATCTGTTATACTTGTTTTTGGTAAAGGTAAAATGAAAACTTAATTATATTTCCGCATTGGCTGGTCTAACAATGATATCGGGCGCCATCATGACCTATTATGGTATGGGAAAAGAATAGTTGGAGTCAAAATTTGATGCATTCATATGACTATAACACTCAGTGCATTCAGACCAATCCTATAGCTTACGATGATTGAGTAACGTTGGAAATTTAGCCGGAGCTTATACATTTGCATCAAACCAAAAGAAAGAACGAGCAATTCGTATCTAAACATTCCTCCCGATAAAACTAGCCTCAAGTATCTAAAATGAGCAAAGATATGCAAAAATGAAAACCTTTATAACTTTAATCATACCTATCCCAAAAGCAGAATGCTTATTTTTTAAAAGAAAAGGTTCAATCACTGTAAAATTGGGGGACATTCTGTCAACTTGCCATTTGTTTACTCGAAGATCTTAATCAAGGGAGAGTGCCATTCACTAACTCAAACAAAAAAAACATTTCACCATGCACAACAGTAAATGACCCTTTAAATCAACTAATACACATCCTTATGGACGAGAACTCTACTTTCTGATTCATGCTGAAACTATCCCAACTTTAAAAATCTCCAACGTAAAATCACCTGAATTTGTACATTACTTTAAAGTCATAACATCACAGCTATTGGTACAGTATGTTCTCAACAACAGTAGTTTGCCATTCGCAGAAGCAGATTTATTCAACTAGAGTTCGATTAATTTAAGAATCCATGGACACATCATGTTTAGTTGTGGATATTCCTGAGAGAGCATACATAATGCTTCAGAATTTACCAACTCATTTCATGCACACCTTATCTATTGTTCTTCGTTTAACCAAAAAAAAAAAATAAAGAAGATCTAGTACATAAAAGATGAGCTTCCAGGCATTTGATACATGAATAACCTACTAATCACTGACTAAGACAAATGGGCTTATCATCCTAAGTAAGAGCTGAAAAAGGGAAACAAAACAACAAGAAAAAAAAACTGGATAGCTTAAATTACTTGAAGGTTTGAAGTTTAACATGAGCAAATCCATTAAAATCAGCATGAATACATATTCCACACAAACATGCTCACATTCCGTTTGCCATTCATTGTTCTAAAGTGTACCTGGATATAGCAAACAAAGGAAATAGATCTCTGAGATCAGCAGAAGATAAGAGGAAGCAGTAGAATCAGCAACAAAGAAAGCAGCAGTAATAATCGACACACAGCTTCCAGATTAGGTCATATCTCAACTCAAGAGCCCAGAGATTTGTGACCACCCGACCAGTCGTCTCATGAGTTACCACTCTGTTTTCCCATTTTCTGCTTCTTTATGTTTCGTTATCCGTATTTTGTGGTATCGAGTTGGTCGGTTCTGTAATGACCCGACCGATCGTTTTGAGCTCTAGCGCATCGTTCAGCAGTTTGAGGCCATGAGCAACTTCACTTCAGGTATTATGACTTGCACGTGTAGTCGGAATTGAATTTCGGGAAATTCGGAGTTGGTTTGGAAAGAGAATCCTTATATTATAAGCTTTAAGTATGTTTGGGTAAACGACCTCAAAATCAGGATTCGAAGGTTCCAGCAGGTTCGTATGGCGATTTCGGACTTGGGCGTATGCCCGGATCGGGTTTTGGATGACCCGGGAGCGTTTTGACACCTATTGTGGAAGTTAGAATTTTGGAAGAAATTTCATAAGTTTGGCTCGAAGTGCATTTCAGTGTTATCGATGTCCGTTTGGAATTTCGAGTCTGGGAGTAACTCCATAGGGTGGTTCTGGAGCTGGGAGCGCGATCGGAAGTGAATTCGGAGGTCCGTAGGTCATTTTGGAGTCATTTTGCTAAAGATAGAAATTTGAAGGGTTTTGAGTAATTTGACCGGAAGTGGACTTTTGGATATCGGGGTCGAAATCTGATTCCGGAAGTTGGAGTAGGTCCGTAATGTCGAATATGACTTGGGTGCAAAATTTGAAGTCAATCGGACGTGATTCGATAGATTTAAGCATTGAAAGTAGAAGTTTGAAATTCTAATGTTCATAAATCTTGGATTTGAGGTCGATTCGTGGTTTTAGCATTGTTTGGTAAGATTTGAGGCCTCGAGCAAGTCCGTAATATATTTTGGGACTGGTTAGCATAATCGGTTGGGGTCCCGGGAGCCTCGGGTGGATTCCGAGTGGTTGACGCATCAAAAAGGGAAATTTTTGGAAGGCTGAAGTTGTTGGTTGCTGTCATAACCTCACCTGTGAGAAATAGGCCGCAGGTGCGGTGCCGTAGAAGCGGCCAAAAGAGCCGCATATGCGGTATTAGCGGAGGAGAGCTGGGACCGCAAAAGCGGTCGTTTTGCCGCAGATGCAGGACCGCACCTGCGGTGGAGAAGACGCAGAAGCGAAAAAGGGCATCCTGGTGAGGAACCGTAGAAGTGGTATTTGAACCGCACCTGCGGAACCGCAGAAGTGGTCAATAGACCGCAGGTGCGGAAGGTGCTAGAGGCAGTGGGATGTTTTAAAGTCGGGTTTGGCCATTTCCTCTCATATTTTTTTTGCTTGGGCGATTCTTGGAGGGTTTCAAGAAAGGATTTTCATCATCAATGATAAGGTAAGCTAATCACATCCATCTTGAGTTAAATACATCGATTATATATGAATTTTAGCGTGTAAATTGGTAGTAACTTGGGTTTGAGGAAAAACCTAGAAAATTAATATTCTTGAAATTTGACCACGATTTGAGTATGAAAATGAGAGTAAATTATATAATTGAGTTCGTGAGGTTATGGGTAAAGTTTATCTTCAAAATTTTCGGAATCCAGGAAAGTGGGCCCGAGGGCAATTTTGTCAACTTTTCGATCGGGGTTAGGAATTTATATAAATTGGATTGTAATGAGTAATTGAACATATGTTAATGGATTTGCATAATTATTGACTAGTTTTGGAGCATTGTGCACCGATTGGAGTCTTCGGAAGGCGTGAAATGCCGATTACGGATCTTCGGAGCGAGGTGAGTCTCCTTTCTATCCTTTTAAGAGGGAATTGTCCCCATAGGTAAAAATAATTGGTTATGTGCTCCTATTTGTGGCGGCTACGTACGCACGAGGTGACGAGAGTCCGTACGTATCTACTATTATGCTACTGTCCGGGTAGTTTAGGATCCAGAAGCATGTTATACTTGGATTATTTGCGAACTTATCGACAACTTGAATTGCTTAAATCACATCGAATTAGTAAACGAATTTCTAAACATATTAAACTTCATTTTTCTTAAATGGTTAAAGCGTATTGGCTTCCTTTGTGTAATTTCTCCATACGGACTTCTTGATTTACTGTCTGTGTGTGTTTATTTTTGGAACGGGCCAAACACCTCAGCAGATTAAATAGATGCATCTATGGTTCGCGTCATTCGACCCTCAGCAGTGCACAGTTTATTTTCCGTTGGATAGGGTCGTACGACCTCGGCATGATTTGCGCATGCTTGTATTTCTTGCCTTGAAACTTATTAAAGTTGTTATAGCCTCTTCTCGGCTTGAGAATAATTGTATAAATGATGAAAGAGAATTTGGAAAGCTTCCTATAAAAGAAATAGTCGTTTACTTATTTCACTCTATTGGATTAAAAATCATGTTTATAAAAACCCACGATTTAACATATTATTGATATAACTTTATTGGACCCTTAGTAAGTGTCGAAGTCAACCTCTCGTCTCTACTTCTTCGAGATTAGACAGGATACTTACTGAGTATACGTTATTTTTGTACTCGTACTACACTTCTGTGCATTTTTGTTCCACATGCACATGCATCACTAGTGGCCTAGTGGTCATAGCAGCATGGTTGATACAGAGACTTAGGTGAGCTGCATTTTCCGAGATGATCCCGCAGCCAGCAAGTCTCTTTCATATTACTATATTTATTTTTGTCCAATATTATATTTCGTACAGTTATTGTATTACATTATCTCCTAAAAATTGCTCATGTACTTTTGACACCGGGTTCTGGGATGATCACAGGGTTTTTCAGTAGTTAAATTTTATAAAGACATCTGCATTTATTCTGTGGAGTTTATTACTTATTATTTAATTGTTTAAAGGAACTGATTTCAAAATAAATAAAATAAAATGAGAAATTGCTAGTAAATTATCAAAATCCTCAATAGAACCACACCACATGATCCCATATCCAACAAATCTTAACGTCTCACAGCACAGAAGGCAACTCATAGATCTCCCCAAATCACTATTAAGTTCAATAACGATAGAATCAACCTATCCCTCAACAATACAACTCGGAACTAACCAAGCTAACTCAAGCCAAAAACGTAGCCACATCGGCCTGCCAACGAACTCAATACCAAGAAGCCTGAAGCTGCTCCTTCCACTACCATAACTCCTGCCGGAGCCATACGATACGATGCCCGGCACCAAATAAATACCGAAATCCACAATCTCGCCTGGCGACATGCCCGGCCACAAGAAACACATCCGAAAAAGTCCCTCAATACCGGAACTGAATCAATGGTAGAAATCTCTGCACTGACATCCGCCACGAAGGCCCAATTAAGAAAAGCAATCCTTCCCAGCCGTCCGCTGGTCTTTGGCATACAACCACTCAGCTAGAACATAATCCGATGCACTCTGCCACGCAACCTGTGGCATTTTCTGACATAACCCATAGCACAATAGTTTAGAATAACCCAACACTGATACAATCAGTCTACACCCCGATATCACATCTAAAATCTAATATATCAAGCAAAGAAAGATCCACTCGGGCTTCCAAATCCCAATAGCCGCTAACGGTACCAATACACACGATCCACAACCACTACACAGTCTGTACCTGAGAACTCGCAGTCTCCATCTCCATATAGCACACGAATCACTATACCTAATCCCCAACTTTGCAGTATGAATACATATCACACCAGTATGAATACATATCACACCTCGAGTACCCAATCATTCCACGAAAGATATTCTAAAATTCCCCTGTGACATCAAACAAACTCAGATATCAGCAGTCGATCTAGCAAGAAAGTGCCGCAATACTACCGAAGTATCATCAGTCTAATCATATTACCCTTCTTCCGAGACATATACTCTCGTCAAATCACTTCCAATTAGCAGTACCATTTCCTTGATTACCTAAGGCTACCCGTTGCCTCAGAATTTTTATGAACTTCTTTTCAGAGCTGAACTGTAACTCATCTAGCCAAGACCTTCCGTCAATCCCATCTAGAAAAAGAATCATTACACATTTCATGATTCGCATACCCATAGAAAATATATTCATCTCCTAACCACGGTAAAAACCCAACAAGGACTCTCTCCCCCAATTCCATGTGCACAAGCTAAACTGCCAGGACTGAATCCTTCTACCCAAACCAAGCTAAGAAAGCTGCCAAAACTCAAGAGCATTGCTGCAAAATGCCTGTAAGGCTCATTACCTCGAACACATACGAAGAATTAATCATACTCTTACCATACCGACTCAGTCTACTATCAACCTATTCCATTTATCAAACTTCCCCTCTTATTCATCATCAACTTGATATTTCTCCTTGCTGTAGCACCACAATACCTCAGCTTATGTTTACCACACGAGACTCGAACATAGGACCACACTGTCTAAGACCCATAGGCCACTGAATACCCTCTCAAATGTTCCCAGAAATACCATATTCCAGAATACTTTACTTTGAAGAACTTCCTGCGAATCTGAATTCGTTACCATTACTTTTCAGATACCGATACATAGGATCCCATAATCAACATAAAAATACCACAAGTCTTGACCTTTTCCAATGAAAACACAGTCTCTAACCATATACACAACCTTAAAACACCTGATCGTTACATGTAAAATCTTGAACACATTAGATTCATTTTCGAAAGTCATTCACTCTTATTCAAACTGCAAATTTCCTGAATCAATGAACAGAACCACTCGTGCCTTGTTAGCACTCTGACACCGTAGGATATGATCTCATTCCAATACAAACAAACATCTTCCTTCTCTATACACTGAGCATTCTTTATCATCAACAGCTCAAGACATCCTATTATTTCCACACACCTACGAAGCACCATATAACCTTTGTCAAAAATTTTCTTCACTTGTGTCATCCTCGGCTCAATTGCTGCAACCAGAACTGATCCGCCAGCATACCTCGAAAAGGAGCTAACACAGCACATAACCGTACAATCAGCTAATCAACAGCAACCTCCCCAACCTGGCTCGAAGCCATATATCAGGACACACTCAATAACCCATAATACTTTTACTCTAATGATGCCACAATATCATAGTAATATTAAACTCAAATCGTCCACAAGTTTGTGAAAACACCGATCATCTAGTATCGAAATCCTCTGCAAATCTCGCATTCATCCCCACATCAGTTGAGTCCACTCTCTTAAGCGACCCGAATTTTCAAATTTTCAATACGTACTCTTCATTTACACATGAGATCTTCTAACAATATACATAAGAATCGCACCACTTATGAACACTCCGCAGGAGATAACCCACCTGCTCCGCCTCAATTTAGTACTTCAGCACACCTTCCACCATTATATATGTTACATAGTCATTTAGTCTTCTTGAGTCTGAACTCATACCGTCGCATGCAATGCACTTCACTTCCCAACTAGGAGATTCAAAAATATCCTTCACGCGCCCATAACTCGGGGCTACACAACAGATCACAATAGGAAACGAATCACTTACCAGTTCGTCTATTATCTAGTAGACTTCTTCGTTACTACCAAGTCATATAAATACATCTTGCAGTACTAACATACTCATCACATGGATATCCAACCGCCATTCCGGCTAATAGGGACAATACTGAACATATAAGTTCAAAACACTTGCTCACCCAATCAGGACCTCGGTGCTCAAGCCATAGGCAAAGATCTGGCCTCAAGTCCTCCAGACTGGCCCAACATACTCACGAAGATCACATCTCGCCCCTCGATCGGGAAATCTCAAGCCATCAAGGCACATACAATACCGAGCGCTCAAGTGCATATACAGACGTGTGGAGGGAATTTCAAGAGCTATAAATCAAGCTGAATCAAGTACGCACGATAAGAATTCCATGAAAGTGAAGTTTTCCTAAAGATTCTGCAGCCTCTCGAGGATAAATACAGATGTCTCCGTACCGATCCACGAGACTCTACTAAACCTGCTCATGACTCATGAGACCTAGTAACCTAGGCTCTGATACCAACTTGTCACGACCCAATTTCCGCACCCGGTCGTGATGGCGCCTCTTGAAAAGACAAGGCCAGCCAACTAACCCAAATCGTCTCTTTAATAATTATTAAACTTAATGAATAGAAAACACAACTTAATGGCATTAAAACCGTTAATTACAACCCAACACAACCTGATCGGGGTATCACAAGTCATGAGCATCTAAAGAAAACCTGGACACAACTACAGGGCCAATAATATACAAGAAATAAATTTCGGAATTCTAAAGACAATGTCCGATGCTGCGAATGCTGGCGGTCACCTTGCCCAGCTACAGTAGTAATACCTTCAATCAGCTATTAACCCGCTTCCGGGTGACCAATACCTGCAACTGCATGCGAGGTGCAGGGAGTAAAGTGAGTACTCCAACTCAACGAGTAATAAAAGTAAATAACAACTGGGCAGTAAGAAAACACGTAAATCAATCCATCATGCTATGTAGGACAGTACAACCCTTTGAGAAAACAGTAAACCATGAAAAATCCTTTAGAAATATCTGGTTTAGTTAAAAACCTCTTTTGAAAATATCCTCTTCCAACAGTCAAGCATATGAATATGATATTAGATAGTGAAAGTCAGCACATAAGTCAGCCCCTCGGGCACAACACTCCACCAACAAATAACACCGGGGTATCTGGTAAATAGTGCAAGAAGTAGCATGGATGCCAATGATATGAGAGTGCTAAATCTCATGACACGTAGTACAAATAGGAACCAATGCATGAATGCAATGCAATGCACATGACCGTTGCGACGTGCTGCCCGATCCATTTGGGTACTCGTGCTCACTGTGGGGGTTCAGACTCCGGAGTGGCTCCTACAGCCCAAGCGCAATATCAATATCACACCATTGTGGTATGCAACCCAATCCATCCTCAGTCCAGAATATGCATATGAGCCACTAGGGCGATGTCAAGTAATAGTTCTCAGCTCTAACGTTAGAAATGTAGTTTAAGTTTTAAAACCTTAGAAGTATGACTAGACATTTCAAAACAGTGTTTAACTCAGGACTGAAATCATTTAACATGCTAAGTATCATGGAAACAGTGATAATAATCCCTAAAGTATTCAAATAATCGGCACGAAGCCCAAAACATGGCAATCAGCCCAAACCATGATGATAACAAGTAGTTTCAGTCAAATACGTAGTAATTTCATCAATCGGGACGGACCAAGTCACAATCCCCAATGGTGCTCTACCTCACGCTCGCTATCCGACGTGCAAGTCACGTCAATACAGCACTATTATGCGCAAATCCGGGGTTTCAAACCCTCAGAACATCATTTACAAGTATTAATCACCTCGAACTGGCGAAAACTCAAGCTCTCGACGCCTTTGCCCCTCAATTCGGCCTCCTCGCGCATCAAATCTAACCAAAAGCAGAGCGAATACATCATAATATGCCAATGGAACAATACCCAATCGAAAACAATCAAAATATAGCAAAAATCTCGAAACTAGCAAAACCCGAACCCCGAGCCCACTTCTCAAAAAATTACAAAACTTACCCCACCAAATTTCTCGTCTCGCCACGAGTCCGTACATATCAAATTCACAAGAATCGGAGTCCATTTGGCCCCTCAAATCCCTATTTTAAATTCTCTTAAGTTCAAGCACTAAATCACCATTTTTGACCTTTGATTCCTTGATTATTCAGTATAAATCCATGTTTTTACACCATAAAATCGTATTTTAAGTCCAAGATTCCATACCTGATTAAAGCCATCAAAACCCTCTTCAAAATCGCCTCAAAGTTCTCCAAGTTCGAAGTCCAAAATGTTGTTCCTTCAAAAATTCGCGAAGAAGATTAATCTCACTTAACTGCCAGGCGTTTTGCTTCTGCGCATAAATCGACGCTTCAGCGACTTCCGCATATGTGGTCCATGCCCGCTTTTGCGAACTTTTCACTTAAGGCACTACCGCTTCTGCGGTCCCCATTTTGCTTCCGAGGGACCGCAAATGCGGTCCATTATTCCGCTTTTGCGGAACCTGACCAGGATTCCTATTTCCGCTTCTGCGAGGCCCAGCTCGCTTCTGCGAGACCGCTTATGCAGTCCTCTTTCCGCTCCTGCGGAATCTAGCAAGGGCCAAGACTTCCGCTTCTGCGCTCCTAAACTGCTTCAGCAAAACCGCAGGTGCGAAACCAACAGATACCAGCAAGTTTAAACCTGCAATTAACTCCAAAAACCTTCCGTTTAACCACCCGAACTCACCTCGTGGCCCCCGGGAACTCAACTAAAAGTACGAACATATCCCATAACATCATTCGAACTTGTTCTAATTATCAAAACACATCAAACAATGCTAAAACCATCAAATCACATCGGATTCAAGCCTAAGTTCTTCAAAAACTTCCGAAATACACTTTCGATCAAAACCCGACCAAACGACGTCCGAATGACCTGAAAATTTTCACACATATCCAAAATCACCCAACAAAGCTACAACAACTCTCGGAATTTCATTCCGACCCTCGGATCAAAATCTCACCCATCAACCGGAATTCGCCAAAATACTAACTTCGCCAATTCAAGCCTAATTCTACATCGGACCTCCAAAATCACTTCCGGCCACGCTCCTAAGTCACAAATCACCCCCCGAAGCTAACCGAATTACCGAAAATTACATCCAAACCTTCTTACTCATAAGTCAACGTCCGGTTTACTTTTCCAACTCAAGCCTTCCTTAAAGAGACTAAGTGTCTCATTTCTTATCAAAATCAGTCCAAATCAACTCTAACACACACAGACCGATAACAAAACAGGAAGAAGAATAAAATAGGGAAACGGAGCAGTAACACATGAGACGACGGTTCGGGTCGTCACAGCGATGCATTAAGCGACCGCAGAACAGGAATACGGACCGCATTTTTGTCGCAAACCCAGGCAGAGAAGTCAGATTTTAGGAGCACTTCTGTGGTCCATTATGCGGACAACATTTCCACTCTGCGGCCGCAAACCCGAATCGGCTCCAGAATTTCTAATTTTTTAACCCGATCTCTTCTTCAATAAAACACCCGAACCCTTCATTTTTACACATTTCCTGGATAAAACTAGAGAGAAGGGAGAGAGGGTTATTGAGAGAGAAAGTCTCATCTTCATCAATTAGATTTTCCAATGTCGCCCAGGCCCAGAAATTCTTGAGTATTATCTTCATCTCCATTCTTGCAGATAAGGTCCTCAACTCTTTTTCATTAATTTTTAGATTTTAATAAAAAGCGAGATTCTTATGCATTGATTCTTGGTAATAGGGGTCGAAGCACTCATGCGTGTCTATTAAAACCTAAAATCTAGTAAGAATAATTAGATGGAGTAAAGAATTGTGTAAAGGAGGGTTGATAACCTAAATATCTTCGGGTAGTGATTGTGAACTTTGATTCTAAGAAATATGTATTAATTTGTGCACTAGATTGACGTTGCCAGGCTTTTTGGTAAAGTTGGAAGTAGATATTAAAAGGGAAGTCGGCTCCAGGTATGTATGACTAACCTTGATCTTTGTAGAATCACCTTGTGTGGCGTACGAATGTTTGGTATGTGATATCTGCGTGGCTTATTCATGAAATTATTGTGATTGTGCTTGTAGTAAGAATTGAGGAACAAATAACGAAAGAAAATCGTAAATGATGCAACTGGAATAACTGTAATAACCACATCTATGGCTTATTGTGGGCAATTATCATTGTGATGTAAAACACATGTGAGTCACTGGATATGACGGAAACTAGTATTGATGGCTATGGAAATACGTGTAAATTATTGATGTTATTTCTTAAGATGTGTTGTTGTTGATCTTTGTGAATTGTTGATTATTTTTGTATTGATTGGTGAATTGTGACTGTACGGTGGGATCGGGTTGCGCGCCGCAACACGAAGTTATAAGGTGCGGGTTGTGGTGATAAGGGTGGCCAAGGTAATAAGGGTGGAAAAGTGATCGAAATCACTATTGAAATAAACATTTGAGCAAATTGTGAAATCATTGGTGTGGGATTGTGGAAGGTGGAAAACTAGAGAGATTGAAAACTTGTTTGGCTTGATTGTTCCTTTTCTTTTGCATTTGATTGTTGTTTCTATTAGTGTTACCTACTTGTATATGGCTTGAGTTTACTTGGAGCAAGTTTGTTCATACATACCAGTACAATTCAAGTGTACTGACATCCCTTTTGCCGGGGGCGCTACATTCGTGTTATGATTGTAGGTGGATCCATAGCCGGTATCCCAGTCCACCGACCGTAGCTCTTCATCACTTCCCATCAGCTGAATTGGTGATCCCCTTTTCTTTCGGGGCCCTGCGTGGCACATGCCGTTTCATTTTTGGGATCTCGTTTTGGTATTTGTATAAGGTATAGCCGGAGCCTTGTTACCGGCAAGTACTATATCATCTCTTTTTCATGTTTAGAGGTCCATAGATAGAAATGTGGGTCACGAACTTATGTAATATATATCTTGCACGTTGGGCTATGTAAAGTGTAAACCACGCTAAGAAACATGTACCATATGTATGTTTTGTAATAAAAAGGTGTGTTGATTGCAAATGGTTATTTCTCTTGACTAATAAGTAATGAAAAATGCGAGGTAACACGTGGGGTAGGAGAGGCACCCAGGTCCGCTTGACTGGGGCTACCCGGTCGAGCGCCGGTCATGTCCCTCGAATTCGGGGCGTGACAGAAGTGAGCCGACCTGGTCAACCTATCAACAATGACCCACACTGAATCGAACTTTCGCAAAGTCCGCAGCAAGCCAACTACGAAATCCATGGTGATACGCTCCCACTTCCACTCCGGGATAGGCATCTGCTGAAGTAGGCCACCCGGCCTCTCGTGTTCATACTTGACCCGCTGGCAATTCAAACATTTAGCCACATACTCCACTATGTCTTTCTTCATCCTCTGCCACCAATAGTGCTGCCTTAAGTCACGATACATCTTCGTAGAAACCGGATGAATAGAATACCGCGAATTGTGAGCCTTCTCTAGAATCCTTGTGAGCACGTGATTTGTGCATGTTTATTTTATTTAATTAATAAAAAATAAAAAAATATGTTTCATTTGCATTTAAGATTTAATTCTACATTTTAGGATTAATTAACAAATTAGTTATTTTATAAAAATGGGAAAAATTACAAAAATAGTTTATTTTTTCCTTTTTAATTTTAATTTTGAATTTTGTTAGTTTCTCCTTTAATTTGATTTTTAATTATTTGTGGTAATTATTATTTAGAGTTAGTTAATGTAACTCGATAGTATAATTTGATTTAGGAATTAATTTAGGTTTTATTTTTAGTTTAATTTAAAAGGAACTAGAAAAAAAAAGTGAAAAAGGGGAAATAAAAGAAAGAACAAGTTTTGGGCCAATTTCTTCAAGCCCAAACGAATTTCCGCCCAAATTACCCCAAAACCGCCCCAATACACGATCCGCCCCACCTTAAAACCAAACGACATCGTTTCGTCCTTTTTTTATCTGGACCGTTGATCTTAGTTGATCAAACGGTCCGCAATTAATTCTATCTTAATATTTAAATGTCGGAACCCCCCCCCCTTCTCTCATCGTCTCTCTCATTCCCCTTCTCAGAGACAGCAGCCCAAATCCTAACCCATCGCCCCCTTTTCCACCACACCCGCCCGGTGGCGCCACCACCATTCGGCCCCAAAATAACACCCTAGAAATCCCTCACTCCAATCATTCCCAGTCCCCACTATATTTCCCTCGAATCACCCCAAAGCTTCTCGAATATTAGATCAAAAGTTGAACCTTAAAACCTCAAACTTCCAATTCAGGTTTTCATTGAAGATTTTAGGTCCATTTCGACCTTATTCGTGTGTTTTGATAAAGAACACACGATTAATCTCGGATTGGGATGAAAATTGAAGATGTCGAAGCATCAGTCCATATTTCCTATTTGTCCGAGGCTTTTAGGTATTTTCCCTTTTTCTTTTGGTATCTTTTCTCCAGTTTTTCTTTTGTTTTTTTCTATCTTCTGCTTCCGTCTTTTCTTTTTGATTCTTTTTTTTCAGTTATTTGAGAGTTGTTTTCATATGCATGTTAGTCTTAAATTATTTTTCTTTAATCAATGCACTTATTCTAGTTAATTAGTTAATTTGGATTTGTTAAGTTAGTTAATTAATAATTATTTAATATAGATTTTTAATTTGTTTGAAATCATTTAAGCATTTTTATCCTCTACTTTCCATGAGATTGCAAGATCCTTTGGATTATTTTGTTGAGCTTTGGGTTTCTGACCTATTTGAAAAAGGGCAGTACGTTCATTTAGTCCAATCATTGGGTCAACTTGACCCATTGGTTTCTGAAGTAAATAATGGGGGCTTAAAGGGCGATTTAGGGATTTTATTTGAGGGAATATTTTAGTAACTAAATAGGAAGCTTCTAGGAAGCTGAGGAGGGGGACTGATTTGAAGCTCTGAAATTTAAATAAAGGACTCCTAAGGAAAAATAAAAATTTCAGAAGATTTAAAGTACAAAATTAGTGGCATTTCTGCAGCCCTAGTAGCTTGCCTATAAAGGCATCATAACTTGACACTCAAGTCATATGAAGAAAAGGATAAAAATTCAGGAAAATCAAAAACAACTAAAAAATTCATAAAAATCACTGTTCCATTGAACTTCTTCTGTGATTTCTGAAGTTGTCATTTTCTGAAACAATTTATGATTTATGAAATGGATTGAACTTGAATATTAAAAAGAACTGGTTTAAGATTGTTGTTTGGTTTACTGTTCTATTGATCTTTCTAGGTCAATTTTACTGTTCCGATTGCTGAATATGGGCTGATTCTTGTTCCTGTTTACTGTTTATGCCTCACTTATTTTGGTTTTGTCCTTGTTCATCATCAGGTACATTTTCTGAATTCTGCACGATGTAAATTTCATTTTGAAGATGGAAAGGAGAGTTGAAAGCATGGCATTAGGTCTTTCTGTGTTTCGCTTATGTTTCTTCATGTATTCTAGCTAGTTTCTATTTGAGTAACTGAATTCATGTGGTTGTATTTGATTTGGGACAATTGGGATTTTGTTTTGAAGGACTCGATCAAATTAGATATATCTTAAACTTGCTTTAGCTTCAGATAAAGTAAGTGGTAATACACTGATAATAATCTTATGGTTGAATTGCTCTTAAAGATTCTAAGGGCAATCATGATGTTATTTGATGTATTGTCGAAGGGCATGTGAATGGTTTTAGTTTAGAAATAGTGTAGAAATCGAAATTCTCATTCAATTGACTTAAATGTGAATATTTAAAAATGAGCATGATTATTTAGTTTCAGTAGTTGCAAACTTATAACATTTTATTGATTAGCATATGAATATGTTTAAACTTGAAAATGGTTTGAAATAATTGTCAGTTTAATTCCAATCAGTGCTTCAATGTCTATTAATTGTTATTTTAATTTTGTAGTTGTTCAATATCAAGTTTATTGATATGTGATGTTTAAATCCTCTTGCCACTATATTTTTAAAGTTTGATCGCTTTCTGTTGTTGTCCGGGTTCGACACGCGAACCCTCTTGGTATCCAACTTTGTGTGTGCTTCATAAAATTGGGCTTCTTGCTTGGGCTCAAATGGAATTTGTCGTGGAGCTCACAACCTTGCAGCCTGATGGCTTTATTGGGCCTCACGTCAGGCCAGGCCCAAGTTCCGAAACAAAAAATAGAGTAGACTTTAGAGATTTTTGCACGGTTGAGCATTTCTTCAGAATTATTTTTAAAAATGGCATTATTCTTTGTTTATTCCATAAATAGCAATTCTTTTTACAGATTAAGCACGCAATTAATGAGTAAACATAATGCACTAATCATGGGATAGATTCTTATCTTTATTTTATTTTTTCATACTCTTTCTCCTCTTTTCCAAATTTCATTTAACATTCAAATCTCTCTCTCTTCTTATTAGAGGTGAAAGTAGAGGAGTCCTAGTGAACTTTTTGATAATTTATTACCATTATGCATCTAATATATACAAGGTATATAATAGTATTAATTCATAAAAAGTGTATATACAGTATATATGAGTTATATATTTTTCAAATACACGATGTGTATATATGTAATAAAATATATACAGGATATATCATATGTATTATATATATATATACACACACACACACACACACACTGTTTATATAAGTGTAATAATTTTTTTTATATATTTAAAAATACACGTATAATATTTTTTTTACATATATAAAATATATGGTTTATATACATGTAATACCAAAATCGGGCGATTTATTACTTATTACAAGTTTACAATTTTTTTGAAAAACCCAAGAAACAAAAAAAATTTCTACTCATTGAACAAATTTATTATTTCTAAAAAAATATTAGTTCTACTTCGAATAATTAAAAAGAAAAAGGTGAGAAGTATGATGGACTAAAACATAAGAAGCACGACTTGAAACATGAGCAAAAAGGATCCCACATATAATATCATATAATTTATTACAGCCACCATAATTGAAATTGAGAAAATATTAAAATCATTATTACCAAGTACCAATAAAATAAAGAGAAACACTCCTAAAAGATAAAAGTCTATCTAAAGTAAAATTAGCTAATGACAATATGATTTTCGCGGAGATTCGGGTGATGAGATACCAGTTTAATAGATAGAGTGACTGAAATGCAATTACCTGATAGTCAAAATTGTAAATTAAGATAATCTGCTAAGGCCGTGTAAAAAATTTTAAATTATTGCTAAGTTATGTTTTTTCCTCTAGACTTTACTTAGTCTTGGGCCTCTTGGCCCTTTAGATTCACAATTTGAAGTTAGTTTGGTTTAAAAGTAGCTATGATTCCTTTAGCCTTATTTAATTAGTAGATCCTTGTAGTAAATTTAAGGTGTGCCACCAAATAAAATTAAATAACCAGTGGCCCTCACTTAACTAATTTCCATCCTTAGAATTCGAGGTGTGTCATTTAGAAAATCTTCTGTGGCCCTCGTAAAGTTGCAAATGCGTAGTTTCTTTAGGCGCGTTATTTTAATAATTTACCTTCTTAAACTCGGGTGCGCATTAATGTGATCCAAATCCAAATCCCAATAATGTTAGATAAAATATATCGAGAACCGCGGGTGCATTTGTGTGACGTGGTTCGAGACGTATTTTAAATGATATTGTAATTTTTCTTTAAAAATAATTAAATAAAGTGGTTAAAGCTAAAATTGAACCATAGGCTAAAACATTTGTTAAAACCAGATAATAGGCCAATTTATAACAGTTGAGCGACCGTGCTAGAACCACGAAACTCGAAAATGCCTAACACCTTCTCCAGGATTAACAGAATTCCTTACCCAGATTTCTATGTTCGCAGACTATGAAACAGAGTCATTCTTTTCTTCGATTCGGGATTTGAACTGGTGTGACGACCCGGCCCGTCGTCACGTGAGTTACCACCCTGTTTCCCCCATGTTATGTTGTTATATGTTTCAATATCAGTATTTGAGTCGATCGGATAGAATTGAATTGGTTTTTGTTGGAAATGAGGCACTTAGCCTCTTAGAAGGAAGCTTGTTTTGAAAAAGTCAACCGAAAGTTGACTATATAGTTAGAGAGCTCGGATGTGAATTCTGGTGATTTGGTTAGCTTCGGGGGATGATTTGTGACTTAGGAGTGCGATCGGAATTGATTTTGGAGGCTTGGTGTAGAATTAGGCTTGAATTGGCGAAGTTTGAATTTTGACGAATTCCGGTTGATAGGTGAGATTTTGATCCGAGGGTTAGAATGGAATTCTAAGAGTTGCAAGAGCTTCGTTAGGTGATTTTGGATATGTCTACAAATTTTCAGGTCATTCGGACGCTGTTTGGTCGGGTTTTTGATCGAATGTACAATACAGATGTTTTTAAGAAACTTAGGCTTTGATTTGAGGAAAATTGAGGATTTTGATATTAACGATAGTGTTTTGATGGTTGGAACAAGTTTGAATAAGGTTGTAGGATGTGTTGGTGCCTTTAGTTGAGGTCCCGGGGGCCTCGGTGTGATTTCGGGTGGTTAAACGGGAAGTTTGAAGCATTATTGCAAGTCTGATCTTTCTGTCTTCGCGGTTCCGCAGATACGGCGGGTAGGTCGCAGAAGCGGGCAGGCGTGGCCCAGGGTATTTCCGCATAAGCGGAGGGGGGTCACTTTGGCGGGTCCGCATAAGCAGATATTATACCGCAGAAGCGGTCGATAGGGAACCGCATAAGCGGATATTGATTCGCATAAGCGAAGCCTGGCATATTAAGTGAAAACTGCATAAGTGGTCATTTGGCCGCATAAGCGGTCCCGCATAAGAGGTAGCGGGACCGCAGAAGCGAAACCTGACAGGGGTTTTAGTGAACAGTGTTTCACGATTTTTTGAAAGAGAAGAAAATATTTTGGACTTCGGACCTAGGCGATTCTTGGACGATTTTGAAGAGAATTCGAATGGGTTTCATCAGGTATGAATTATTAGACTCGGAATATGTTATTATGGTGTAAAAACATGGAGTAATCACTGAAATTCGAGGAATTAGAGGGTAAAAATGGAGGTTAGGGCTTGGAACTTATGGGATTAAAAAATTGGGTTTTGATAGTGCAATTGAACTCCGATTTTAGTAAATTTGATATGTATAGACTCGTGGTGAGACGAGGAATCCGGTGATGTAAATTTTGTAATTTTTCGAGAAGTAGGCCCAGGGCTCGGGTTTTGCCAACTTCATAATTTTTGGTGTTTTTCGAGTCTTTTCGATTGGGTTATGTTTCTTCAGCCTATTGTAAAGTATTCGTTGTGGTTTTAGCCATATTCGACGCGCGAGGAGGTGGATTCGATAGGAAAAGGCATAGCGGACTAGTCTTGTGGCCAGCTCGAGGTGAGTAATAGATGTAGATAATGGTCGGAGAGTTTGAAACCCCGGTTTATCACGCTGTGATGGTATATTGAGGCGAGACGCGCACTCCATGACGAGTGCGGGGTTGTTTGTGATTGGGGTTTGTGGCATAATCTGCCCCGAGTGATGTCCAAGCTGTGCTTTGGACTATAGACTGATTAGTAAATATCCTACTTGAATTGTTATGAGTATATTTGGGCTGCGTGCCAATTATTTGGATCCCTTAGGGATTATTATGACTGTTTCCATGATGCTTAGCATGTTTTCATGATATCAGTCCTGAGTTAAACACTGTCTCGAAATGATTAGTAAATTTCTAAAGTTTTAAACACTTAATCTATAATTCCTAATAATTGCAACTGAAAATGATAAACTTGACTGTGCCTGTGTGGCTTATATGCTTATATCTGGACTGAGCGTGGATTGGGCTGCACGCCGCAGCGAGTGCTACGATGATATATCGCTTGGGCTGTAGAAATCCCTCCGGAGTCTGAACCCCCACAGTGAGCGCGGGTACCCAAATGGATCGGGTTGTACGCCGCAGCGGTCATGTGCATTGCATTGCATTCATGTTTTGATGTTTATCTGACCTGGTTGTTTATGTTTTATTGCCATCTCGCCGTTAACTATGCTAAATTGTTAGTGTTAGCTTTACATTGTGGTATTTTCGGGATTTCATACTTTCAGTCATTATATATGTCTATTATCACTGAGTTGGAAGTACTCACTTTACTCCATGTACCATGTATGCAGATTCAGGTGTCTCGGGAGCATAGTTGAGCTTTTTGCTGCTTCAGAGTTTCTCAGGAGTTGTCGAGGTAGCTGCCTGATGTTTGCAGGACCCGACTCCTCCCCTATCCTATCCTTTTGTTATTTCTGCATTTTTGAACATCAGTATTACTGAGGATTCATTATTTTGTTATCTTAGAGGCTCTAGACTCATGATCCCAGGTCTTTGGGAGTTTTATTGGCAGTTGTTATGATTCCCGTATTACTTCTGTCTATTATCACTGTCTAGAACTATATTATTTGATAATTTAATGCTATAAATTGGAAAATGGGTTGTGTGGTTGAGTTGCGAGTGTTAATTGGTCGGGCTTGCCTAGCAATTGTGATGGGCGCCATCACGACCGGGATTGGGGTCGTGACAAGTTGGTATCAGAGACTAGGTTACTAGGCCTCATGAGTCATGAGCCGGTTAGTAGAGTCTCGCATATCGGTATGGAGACGTCTGTATTTATCCTCGAGAGGTTACAAAACCTTTAGGAAACACTTCATATTCTTGAACTCTTGTCGTGCGGCTTTGTTGTTCTGAGACCTAAATTTCTGTATTCTATTCTCTCGCAGATGGCGAGAACCCGTGCTACCGGACGTGACGGACGAACACCATTGCCGCCCGCTAGAGGTCGTGGTCGTGGTCGTGGTCGTGGTCGAGACAGACCAGTGAGAGCAGCACCTGCAGATCCACCAGCTGCCCAGGTTCTGAACCAGCCTCCAGCTGTAGATGCTCCAGCAGCACCTGTTCAGGCACCGACAGTGCCCATTGTGATTCCTGGTCTTCAGGAGGCTTTAGCTCAAATCTTATCCGTCTACACTGGCCTGGCTCAGGCAGTCTCAGCCACTACTGTCGCAGCAACTTCTCAGACCGGGGGTGGTCATCAGACCCCCGCAGCTCGCACACCCGAGCAGGTTGTTCAGGGATTGCAGACACCGGGAGCATCCCTAGCTCAGCCAGTCGCACCTGTTGCACCAGTTGCCCCAGTTGCACTAGTTGCACCAGTTGCCCCAGTTGCACCAGTTGCCCCAGTTGCACCAGTCACACCAGCTCCAGACTTTGTGGTTCCAGCTATGCCAGATGACGAGCAGCGTCGACGGGAGAGGTTCGGTAGGCTCTAGCCTCCGACGTTCAGTGGCTATGAGGGCGAGGATGCCCAGGGATTTCTAGACAAGTGTCAGTGTATTCTTTGCACTGCAGGGATTTTGGAGTCGAGTGGAGTGGATTTTACTACTTTCCAGTTCTCAGGGCCTGCATTTACATGGTGGGAGGAGTTTGAGAGGCGTAAGCCTGTTGGAGCAGTGCCCCTTACTTGGCAGTAGTTCTCCACTCTCTTTCTGGAGAAGTATGTACCGCAGTCTCATAGAAAGGAGCTACGTCGTCAGTTTAAGTGGTTGGTTCAAGGAGCCATGACTGTGACTCAGTACGAGTTGAGATTTACGCAGCTAGCTCGGCATGCTACTTGGATGATCTCGACAGAGTGGGAGAGGATTAGGAGGTTTGTGGATGGTCTTAACTATCCAGTCTGTATTTTGATAACTAGAGAGAGGGTTGTGGCCGCCTCGTTTGAGGAGGTAGTTGATATGGCTCGACAGATTGAGACAGATCGCCATCGCGAGAGTGAGAGTGAGGAGAGGGAGGCCAAAAGGCCTCGAGGTTCAGGTAGCTTCAGTGGTGCTCCGTCTAGGGGCCAGTTCCAACGTAGCAGAGGTCGTTCTTTCAGACCTCCTCAGTCAGGTCGTACAGAGCCTAGTGGGGTTTCTTCAGGCCGTGGTCGTTTGGGTTATTAGCAAGGTCAGTCTTCACTTAGTGCCCTTCCAGCTCAGAGCTCTGCTCCTGCCTCTTCAGCCCAGGGTTCGTCCGCAGCGAGGGGTTCCCTTTAGTCCCCTTCTCCAGCTCTGTGTCATTGCTACCAGTGCGGTAAGTTTGGTCATATGAGAAGACAGTGTCCTCGGCTTTGTGGTGGTCGATCTCAGCAAAGGGATCAACCCTCCTCTTCTACTCCATCTACTTCAGCACCATCCCAGTCAGGTAGGGGTGGGGGTCAGACAGCTAGGGGCTGCCCTAGGGATGGAGTTCGATCTAGCGGTGGTCAGGCTCGATTCTATGCTCTTCCAGATAGGAGGGATGCCATTGCATCCGATGCTGTTATCACAGGTATTATCTCAGTCTGCCACAGGGATGCCTCTGCTTTGTTTGATCCCCGATCTACCTATTCCTATGTATCTTCACATTTTGCTCATCATTTGTGTACGACCCGTGGTTGTCTTCCCTTGCCCATGCACGTATCTACCCTGGTGGGTGATACTATTATTGTGGAGCATGTATATCGATCATGTCTTGTGACTATTGGGGGTCTGGAGACCCGAGCTGACTTATTATTGTTGGGCATGGTGGATTTTGATGTGATTATGGGTATGGATTGGCTATCCCCGTGCCATGCTATTTTGGACTGTCATGCCAAGACAATTACGTTGGCTATTCCGGTGTTCCAAGGATCGAGTGGTGAGGTATGACTGATTATGTGCCCAGCAGGGTGATTTCTTTCTTAAAGGCCCAGCGGATAGTTGGTAAGGGTTGTTTATCGTATTTGGCTTTCGTGAGAGATGTCGGAGCTGAGACTCCTAGTCTTGACTCAGTTCCTATTGTGAGGGATTTCCCTGATGTGTTTCCAGCAGACCTGTCGGGCATGCCGCCGGATAGGGACATTGATTTCAGTATTGATCTGGTCCTGGGCACTCAGCCCATCTCTATTCCTCCCTATTGTATGGCACCAGCCGAGTTAAAGGAATTGAAGGAGCAGCTTCAGGAACTCCTAGATAAGGGGTTCATTCACCCGAGTGTGTCACCGTGGGTTGCACTGGTCTTATTTGTGAAGAAGAGGGCACAATGAGAATGTGCATTGACTACAGACAGTTGAACAAGGTGACAGTGAAGAACAAGTATCCATTACCCCGTATTGAGGATTTGTTTGACCAGCTGCATGGGGCAAAGGATTCTCTAAGATTGATCTTCGTTCAGGCTATCACCAGTTGAAGATTAGGGATTCAGACATTATGAAGACGACTTTTAGGACGAGATATGGGCATTATGAGTTTCTAGTTATGTCATTCGGGCTGACTAATGCCCCAGCCGCGTTCATGCACTTGATAAACAGTGTATTTCAGCCGTATCTAGATTCATTTGTGATTGTATTTATTGATGATATCCTGGTGTACTCACGTAGCCAGGAGGAGCACGCGCAACATTTGAGGGTGGTGTTGCAGAGACTGAGAGAGGAGAAACTCTATGCAAATTTCTCCAAGTGTGAGTTCTGGCTTAGTTTTGTGGCTTTTCTGGGACACGTGGTGTCCAGTGATGGTATTCAGGTTGATCCAAATAAGATTTAGGCGGTGCAGAGTTGGCCTAGGCCATCCTCGACCACTGAGATTCGGAGTTTCCTCGGTTTGGCAGGTTATTATCGTAGGTTTGTTCAGGGTTTTTCATCTATTGCTTCATCCTTGACAAGGTTGACGCAGAAGAATGCTCCATTTGTATGGTCAGACGAGTGCGAGGAGAGCTTTCAGAAGCTCAAGACAGCATTGACCACAACTCAAGTGTTAGTGTTGCCATCAGCTTCAGGTTCTTACATCGTGTATTGTGATGCTTTGAGAGTTGGGATCGGATGTGTATAGATGTAGGAGGGTAGAGTTATTGCTTATGCTTCTCGTCAGTTGAAGCCTCATGAGAAAAACTACCCTGTACATGATTTGGAGTTGGCTGCCATAGTCCATGCTTTGAAAATTTGGAGGCACTGCCTATATGGCATATCTTGTGAGGTAAATACTGATCATCGCAACCTTCAGCAATTGTTCAACCAGAAGGATCTTAATTTGAGGCAGCGTAGGTGGCTTGAGTTGCTCAAGGATTATGACATTACCATTTTGTATCATCCGGGAAAGGCCAATGTAGTGGCCGATGTTTTGAGCCAAAAAGCGGTGAGTATGGGTAGTTTGGCGTACATTCCATTTGGGTAGAGGCCCTTTGCAGTTTATGTCCAGGCTTTGGCTAATCGAATGGTAAGGTTGGACATTTCGAAGCCTAGTCGGGTTTTGGCTTGTGTGGTATCTCGGTCTTCCTTGTATGACCGCATTAGAGAGCGCCAGTATGATGATCCACATTTGCTTGTCCTTAAGGACAGGGTTCATGATGATGCCAGAGAGGTAACTATTGGTGATGATGGTGTGTTGCGGATGCAGGGCCGGATTTGCGTGCCCAATGTAGACGGGCTTCGGGAGTTGATATTGGAAGAGGCCCACAGCTCGCGGTATTATATTCATCCAGGTGCCGCGAAGATGTATCAGGATTTGAGACAGCATTACTGGTGGAGGAGGATGAAGAAGGATATTGCGAGTTATGTAGCTCGGTGTCTCAACTGGCAGCAGGTCAAATATGAGCATTAGAGGCCCGGTGGTATACTTCAGCGGATGGATATTCCAGAGTGGAAATGGGAAAGGATTACTATGGATTTTGTGAGTGGTCTCCCTCGTACCTCGAAGAAGTTTGATTCGATTTGGGTGATTGTAGATAGGCTGACCAAGTCCGCGCACTTTATTTCGGTGTGTACTACCTATTCTTCGGAGCGGTTAGCGGAGATTTTCATTCGGGAGATTGCACAGTTGCATGGGGTCCCAGTTTCTATTGTCTCAGATAGGGGTACTCAGTTTACTTCCCAGTTCTGGAGGACTTTTCAGCGAGAGTTAGGCACACAGGTAGAGTTAAGCACAACATTTCATCCACAGACGGACGGGCAGTCCGAGCGATTTAGATATTGGAGGACATGTTGCGTGCCTGTGTTATTGATTTTGGAGGTTCTTGGGCTGAGTTCTTGCCACTTGCAGAGTTTGCTTACAATAACAGCTACCAATCCAGTATTCAGATGGCGCCGTATGAGGCCTTATATGGGAGGCGGTGTAGATCTCCGATTTGTTGGTTTGAGCCTGGCAAGGCTAGACTATTGGGGACAGAGTTAGTTCAGTATGCCTTAGAGAAGGTGAAGGTAATCCAGGAGACACTTCGTACAGCTCAGTCGCGCCAGAAGAGTTATGCGAACCGGAAGGTTCGAGATGTATCTTATATGGTGGGCGAGAAGGTCTTGTTGAAGGTTTCGCCTATGAAGGGCGTTATGAGATTTGGAAAGAAAGGGAAGTTGAGTCCGCGGTTCATTGGACCTTTTGAGATGCTTAGGAGGATTGGGGAGGTGGCCTATATGCTTGCTTTGCCACCCAGCCTGTCGGAAGTGCATCCGGTATTTCATGTGTCTATGCTCCGGAAGTATGTTGGGGGCCCGTCTCATGTGTTAGACTTCAGTACAGTTCAGTTAGATGATGATTTGACCTATGATGTGGAGCCGGTGGCTATTTTGGGTCGTCAGGTTCGGAGGTTGAGATCTAAGTACATAGCTTCGGTGAAGGTGCAGTGGAGAGGTCAGCCCGTGGAGGAGGCCACCTGGGAAATCGAGCAGGAGATGCGGAGCAGATATCCTCACTTGTTTAAGACACCAGGTATGTTTCTTGACCCGCTCGAGGACGAGCATTTATTTTAGTTGGGGAGGATGTGACGACCCAGCCCGTTGTCACATGAGTTACCGCCCCGTTTCCCCCATGTTATGTTGTTCTATGTTTCAATATCAGTATTTGAGTCGATCGGATAGAATTGAATTGGTTTTTGTTGGAAATGAGGCACTTAGCCTCTTAGAAGGAAGCTTATTTTGGAAAAGTCAACCGAAAGTTTACTATATTGTTATAGGGCTCGGATGTGAATTCTGGTGATTTGGTTACCTTCGGGGGATGATTTGTGACTTAGGAGTGCGATCGGAATTGATTTTGGGGGCTTGGTGTAGAGTTAGGCTTGAATTGGCGAAGTTTGAATTTTGGCGAATTCCGATTAATAGGTGAGATTTTAATCCGAGGGTCATAATGGAATTCCGAGAGTTGTAGTAGCTTCGTTAGGTGATTTTGGATATGTCTGCAAATATTTAGGTCATTCGGACGCTGTTTGGTCGGGTTTTTTATCGAATGTGCAATTCGAAAGTTTTTAAGAAACTTAGGCTTTAATTTGAGGAAAATTGAGGATTTTGATGTTAACGATAGTGTTTTGATGGTTGGAACAAGTTTGAATAAGGTTGTAGGATGTGTTGGTGCCTTTGGTTAAGGTCCCGGGGGCCTCGGTGTGATTTCGGGTGGTCAAATGGGAAGTTTGAAGCATTGTTGCAGGTCTGATCTTCCTGTCTTCTGGTATTTCCACATCTGCGGAAAAGGAGCCGCAGAAGCGGTTCTGCAGATGCGGCGGGCAGGTCGTAGAAGCGGGCAGGCGTGGCCAAGGGTAGTTCCGCATAAGCGTACGAGGGTCGCTTCAGCGGGTCCGCATAAGTGGATATTATACCGCAGAAACGGTCGATAGGGAACCGCATAAGCGGATATTGAGTAGCATAAGCGAAGCCTGGCATCTTAAGTGAAAACCGCATAAGCGGTCATTTGGCTGCATAAGCGGTCCCGCATAAGCAGTAGCGGGACCGCAGAAGTGAAACCTTAAAGGGGTTTTAGTGAACAGTGTTTCACGATTTTTTGAAAGAGAAGAAAATATTTTGGACTTCGGACCTAGGCGATTCTTGGGCGATTTTGAAGAGAAGGGGTTTCATCAGATATGAATTATTAGACTCGGAATATGTTATTATGGTGTAAAAACATGGAGTAATCACTGAAATTCGAGGAATTAGAGGGTAAAAATGGAGGTTAGGGCTTGGAACTAAAGGGAGTTAAAAATTTTGGTTTTGATAGGACAATTGAACTCTGATTTTAGTAAATTTGATATGTATGGACTTGTGGCGAGACGAGGAATCTGGTGATGTAAATTTTGTAATTTTTCGAGAAGTGGGCCCAGGGCTCGGTTTTTGCCAACTTCGTGATTTTTGGTGTTTTTCGAGTCTTTTCGATTGGGTTATGTTTCTTTAGCCTATTGTAACGTATTCGTTGGTTTTGGCCAGATTCGACGCACGAGGAGGTGGATTCGAGAGGAAAAGGCATAGCGGACTAGTCTTGTGGCCGGCTCGAGGTGAGTAATAGATGTAGATGATGAACTGAGGGTTTGAAACCCCGATTTATCACACTGTGACGCTATATTGAGGCGAGACGCGCACTCCATGACGAGTGCGGGGAAGTTTGTGATTGGGGTTTGTGGCTTAATCCACCACGAGTGGTGTCCAAGCTGTGCTTTGGACTATATATTGATTAATAAATATCCTACTTTGATTGTTATGAGTATATTTGGGCTGCGTGCCGATTATTTGGATCCCTTAGGGATTATTATCACTGTTTTCATGATGCTTAGCATGTTTTCATGATATCAGTACTGAGTTAAACGCTGTCTCGAAATGATTAGTAAATTTCTAAAGTTTTAAACACTTAATCTATAATTCCTAATAATTGGAATTGAAAATTATAAACTTAACTGTGCCTGTGCGGCTTATAGCTTATATCTGGACTGAGTGTGGATCGGGCTGCGCGCCGCAGCGAGTTCTACGATGATATTGCGCTTGGGCTGTAGGAGCCCCTCCGGAGTCTGAACCCCCACAGTGAGCGCGGGTACCCAAATGGATCAGGCTATACGCCGCAACGGTCGTGTGCATTGCATTGCATTCATGTTTTGATGTTTATCTGACCTGGTTGTTTCTGTTTTGTTGCCATCTCACCGTTAACTATGCTAAATTGTTAGTGTTAGCTTTACATTGTGGTATTTTCGGGATTTCATATTTTCAGTTATTATATATGTATATTATCACTGAGTTGGAAGTACTCACTTTACTCCATGCACCATATGTGCAGATTCAGGTATCTCGGGAGCATAGTTGAGCTTTTTGCTGCTTCAAAGTTTCTCAAGAGTTGTCGAGGTAGCTGCCTGACATTTGCAGGACCCGACTCCTCCCCTATCCTTTTATTATCTCCACATTTTCGAACATCAGTATTACTGAGGATTCATTATTTTGTTATCTTAGAGGCTCTAGACTCATGACCCCAGGTCTTTGGGAGTTTTATATGATTCCGGTATTACTTCTGTCTATTATCATTGTTTAGAACTATATTATTTGATAATTTTATGCTATAAATTGAAAAATGGGTTGTGTGGTTGAGTTGCGAGTGTCAATTGGTCGGGCTTGCCTAGCAATTGTGTTGGGCGCCATCACGATCGGGATTGGGGTCGTGACAACCGGTGACTTGGGACACCATAAATTATCCCAAGTGGAAATTCTGAATTTATAAATAAATAATCTGTTTCGATTGTCACTTTAAGTTGGAAAAACCTTCCTTATATACCCCTCTTCCGGGGGTGTAGGAAAAAGGAGGTGTGACAGCTCTAGCTACTCTGCTGGGGATAAAGAACCCAGAACTTCTGGTTCAGGGTTCAAGAATTCGAGCTTAGAATAATTTTTGTATTTGGCATTGTTTATTATCTGATTTTATTACATGTTGGGGCCTAATTTGCTAAATGTTGCTTTTACCGCTTTGATATTATCTGAACTATATATAAACTGCTACGAAACCCCTCTCTTCTCCCACCTGAGGAGTGCACGCTGGCATGACTTCTTTTTGGTTAGTGTCATATCCCAAATAGAACGAGGTTCGGACAAGTTGCAAAGGTGGATGATCTTTTGATTACCGGTACGCAGCCCCCCCCCCTCCAGCTCGAGTTGTCCGCTCGGGTAAGCCTGGTCTAGAACAATAAATCAAGTTTTAAACCTAGAATAACTCAGCCTCATGCCGGATCCCTAGTAGGAACGCTTGTTTGCATCATATGCATTTGACTTTGAGGACTCAACACAGGGGTTGGGTCAGTCTAGGACAGGTGTTCCCAAAATAACAGACCATCTTAATGCATCCTATGTGCCACATGTTACATTTTTTCAAGGTTAAAAGGGTCATTTGGCGGACCAATGGTAGTTAAGGGCAAATGAAAAAAAAAGAGGGTGAAGTGTGAAAATAAAGCAAGTAGGGCTAGTTATTTTTTTTTTTTGTTATATTTTTGTTAAGAAAAAGACAAAAAAAAAACATGAAAAATTCAAAAAGATTTTGCACTTTTTTTTAATCATTTTTCGAAAATCAAAATTAAAAAAAAATAGAAAAAGAAAATCCAAAAAGAATTTACATGTTTCATCATTTTTCAAAAAAAAAATTGTTTTCTCTAAAATTAGTTGTTTTTTAATTCTTGCCCGTATCCAATTTGCCCGAACTACGCATTCCTGATTCTCGTCTTTCGGGGCATGATACGTAGGCAACCCACATAGGGTCCAGTCTTCCTAGTAAATCTTAGGTTCTCGGTATTGCGGGGTCTTAGCCAAATTTTGCACTTCTAGCCACCTTTTGGCCACATAAGTCATTTTGCAAAATAGTCTCAACCATGTCTTGCATATATCTAGTAGGGAATGTTATTTCCACACATAGTGTTGGTTTAAGTTTTTTTCATACAGATGTGGATTTACTTACCGGAGCTTAAGCATGGCAGAGCCCCAGGACCATCTAGTCAAGTTCGCTCATTCAGGAATGGATTAAAAGAAGATTTTCTTTTCTTTTTTATGCTTTGAGTCTGTTGTTCTTTTTTTTATGTCGTCTTTTAACTTCTAACTTTGTACAGTAATGTCGAGTCTTTTGGTATTGTATTTCCCATTTTGTATTGAAGAAAGATGTGTAATAAGGCAAAAATTTAAAAAGAAAAATTGCATTTTATATATTCGTTAGGAATTTTTTTTAGAATACCAATGGTAAAATGGAAAAAAATATTTTTGAGGTGATTTTCCTTTAGGCAATTAATATCTAGAACTTAAAATAAAAATTATTTTTATATTTTCTTTAGTATATTAGGACTAAGAATCCAAAAAAGAAAAAAAGATTGTCTTTTAGGACCTTGTTAAAAAAAAGTTTTCTTTAAAGTATTAATATCAAAAACAAAAAATTAAAAAAAAAAAAGATTCTCTTTTGAGTTTATTTTTGGGAAATTAATGAAAAATGAAAAAAAATTCTTTTATTTTTACTAGAACTTTAGGATATTGTACATAAAAGAAAAAGAAACATACTTTATCTTTTGTTTATCTTTAAAGTTTCTTTCTTAGAAAATCAAAACTGAAATCCAAAAATATTTTTTATCCTGTTCATTTCTCGTTTCGAAATCTTTATTGAGGGATATCAAATGAAAATTCAAAATATATTTCTTTGGTTTATTTTTAGATTTTCTTCCCAAAAAGAGGGTCAAAATATTTTTTCTCTTCTAGTATTTTTTCCTTAATAGAGTATTTGCTTCAAAAAAATACATGCTCGTTAAGCTTGAGTTTATAATAGGTTATAGAGCATTCGGTCTAGAAAATTCAAAAAAAAAGATTTGCTTCTTTTATTTCTCTTTTCTCATCGGAATAATCACTAAGGTAAAAAGAAAAAAAAATGAAAAAGAGAACATTAGATTGTTTGCTTTACTCTCAATCTTCCAGAACTACGCAAAGATCTGATTCATGCGGCATCATGATACGCAGGCAACCTACATAGGGTTCGATCGAATTATTATTTTTATTTATTTAAAGAAAAAGAAAAAAAAGAAAAGAAAAAGAGATGAAATCATGGGATGTAAGAAATGAGAGAAAAGAAAAGAGTGATAATTAGAAGAAAAAAGAGGAAGAAAAATGAGCAAACAAGTGCTAGAAAGTAATGAAAAGATAAGATTGAAATAAATAAATTGGGATGATGCCATATGACCTTCATACCCTCGAAGTCATGTTAGAACTGATAACAGTGACTAGGTGCATTGCACGCAATATGATATTTTAGTTGTTAAATGCCCTAACGCTAATGGGATACCCCCATTTTGTTCCCTTGATATCTTTATAGCAGAAAGGTGGTTGGTTTGTGGTTCTCGAAGTAGTAACTCCTCTCCACGGCATAAAGTCGAAAGGCAATGGCGGACAACAATAAAATTGGGTTAGTTGATACCGGTGCTCGAAAGCAGTTGATTGAACAGGACACTGGTTTGGCTGATGAGGTATGGATGTTAAGACAACACATGACGGACATGTATCAGGCCTAGATGACTGGGAAGGCACCACCCCCGCCACCAACTGGCTTCTTAAATTCTACCCTTACCCAAACTCCGGTCATAGTGCCGGATGATCCCCCGTACTCTCTAGATCCACCCGTTTATCACAGCTGTCCCAACCACCCTAGTATCTTCATCACTCTTCCTCCAATCACCTCTCCCTACAATTTCCCTCCTGTCATATTTGTTATTCCCAACAATGAATATCCGCTCAAAGCTCATGATGCCTAATATTACCCCTCAAAGGTCGCCCACAAGGTTCTTGATTCATACAAGAAGAGCCCTCGGGATGAGCTTCATGCTGAAAATGAAAAGGTTACAGGAAAAGAAGGGCGAGATGAGATATCCGGGAAGCTGAAAAGCATAGAACAGTCTTTAAAGAACATGCAAGGGATAGGAGACCAGGTTAGCATGTCTTACAAAGAGTTGTGTACATTCCCTGACGTTCGCCTGCCTGCGGAGTTTAAAGTGCCAAAGTTTAACTTGTATGATGGGGGTAGAGATCCGGTAGCCCATATGAGGGGTTATTGTAATAAAATGAGAAGTGTTGGCGAGAAAGATGATTTGTTGATGGCATATTTCAGTAAGAGCTTGACTGGGGCAGCTTTGGAATGGCATAATCATCAAGATATCGATAAGTGGCATACATTGGGAGACGTGGCTCAAGATTTTATGCGGCGCTTTTAGTACAATATAGACATTGTCCCAGACCGATCCTCCCTATCTCAGATAGAGAAGAAGCCCAAGGAAAGTTTTAGAGATTTTTGGCTCAGATGGAACGAACAAGTTGCTCGGGATAGTCATCCCTTTGATAGAAAAGATGTTGCTGAGCCCCGCCGATGACAGAGTCCAGTGGATGTTCTTGCTAAACGCTTTCAGCATCAATACCGACCACATGAACATCCCCAAACTCCACATAATCCACCCCAGTATTATCTGCCGAACAACATTCGGTCATCTGTCCAACCACTAGGTCACTCCCTAGGGCGAGCACCAGTATCCTAAAATTCTTGTGTTCCTTCACAGAATTTTCAAGCATCCAACAATCCTAGAAAACTGAGGCATAGAGGGAAGCAAAGGCAAAAAAATAATTTCACGCCCATCGGAGAATCCTACACAAGATTGTTTGAAAAGTTAAAGCAGTCTGGCTTAATTGAGCCGCTCCTCGGCTATACTCCAGACCCACATGCAAAAGGCTTTGAACCAGCTGGTTAGCCGGGAAGGAGCCTTGGTGGTTTATTTTGTTGCCATTTCTGTTGTGTGGGTTATTTCAGTGTTGTAAGCCGGATATTTTCTTGTGACTCAAACCCTTCTATCCTTTTATTTTGCTTAGTCTATTTAGTCGTAGTAGCTCGTTTAGTGTTGTCAAGGTTTGTTCCAAGGTTGTAACCCCAGTTTAGATTGCTTGTTTTTTTGTTCAAACCCTTTCACCATCTGTCTTATGCAATTTTTTATTTTTTGTTATTTCTAGTCATTTTTTTTAGTTCTGTTGTCCTTTTATAGTCCTTTTCCTGTTGACTCTAGTGATATGACATGCATGCGTAATTCCCAGCCTAGTCTCAAAAATATAGTTTAGTCATGAAGCATTGAAACAATTTTGAAGATGATAGGGGCACTTGGGGGAAACAAGAACAGATTTGGATGTTTTGAGATCATTTGAAACACGAACCATGTGAAATTAGGGAAGATAGAGCATAAAGAAATACTATTGAAATGCATCATGCCACATCGAGTTGAAGCTAAAGGCAAATTTGCCCTAAATTGGCAGGAGTCGTCGTTTTAACGAGAGTGTTGCCCAATGGTGCTTTGTAGTTAACAAATGAAGAAGGCAAATGTGCGGATATGGCTATCAATTCTGGTGCAATCAAAAGATATTACATATGGTTTCTCTGGTTGGTTTAATGTGTTTGTTTGTACTTGGCATGTTTTGAGGAATAACGAAGGTATTTTGTTCTGCTATCTAAACACTTTATCATTTGTTACTCCTTTGAGCTTCATTTATTTCCTTTCATATCCCTCTTTTGGAATCACTAGCAAAGATCAGAAACGCAAGCGCGAAAGATAAGTAAAGGAAAAGAGAGAAAAAATGATTAAAAAAAAGAAGAAAAAAAGAAAAAGGAAAAAAGTAAAAAAGTAAAGAAAAAAACAACAAAACAACAGAAAGAGAAAGAAGGAAGAAAGGAAAAAGAGAAAGAAAAGAAAGAGAAAAGAGAAAATCATAACAAAACAAAGCAATTCCTATGACATGAACTACGTTCAACCTGATTCCTTTTAAGGATACGTAGGCAATCTCACAGTTCGGTCCCATCAAATTAAAAATTCAAAAGTCCCTAGGCAAAGAAACTGGGGCAGAAGTTGTGGTTGTGTCAGAGATTTGATTCTGAAAGTTGTTTTTGAAACCATTTGAATTGTTTTGAGCCTTTTGATACCCTTTCTTTCTAACCCTATCCAAAAGCCCACATTACAATCCAAAGAAAGACCTTCCGATCAGTCTTCGAGATATTCCAAGTCGAGCTAGTAGAGGTGATTCATATCAGGGGCAACACTCCGTTCTGAACAAAGAGAAGAACAAAATGAGAGAGTCTTACTGGTGAAAACCTTCACGGGCATCATAAGGCGACAGTGAGTTGAGAGAGAGAACAAAATGAGAGAGACTTGATGGTGAAAACCTTTTGGGCACTACAAGTCGAATAAGGATCATGAATCAGATAGGATAATCGGAGCATTGAAGCCACTTTTACGGCAAAAAGGTACAACAAGAGCTGAACATCAGACTTGCTTAACAGAATAGGCCACAGGTGCATGTCATGGTCATTAGAGTTGGTGCCTACATCTGATAGGTTTATACTTTGTAGCTTTCTTGTTAGGAATCTTCTCTTTCCTTTGTCCTTTACTCTGTTCCTTTTGTCTTGTTTACTTCCTCTTCCTGAGTCTGTTTGGTCAAAACAAGTGAGAAATGATTTCAAAATTTGCCACCAGCTTTCCAATTGCACTAAACGGGATCTGGCTAGCACATCAAAGTATCCTAAGTCAGTAAAGAACAACAAGCGCACTGAGCTGGTAACAATCACCATGTTTTGGGATCCACGTGAAATACAAAGGTTTGGTACATATCAATTCATGAACAATACAACAGATAGAGGGTGTTAGGTGAACAGATCAAAGGTATTTCTGTGATAAGATTGACAAAAAAAGGTGGTTAACCAATGACAAGCAAGGTCTTCCAAGTAGAAGTCAAATTTATCATGGCAAGTGAAGGAGCAATAGACCTTAAGGCCAGGGCCAGTAATTTAAGTCAAGAAAGAACAGGATACGCACTGAGTGGGTGGAATTCGACGTGCTTTGAGATTCATGTGAGACAGAAAGGTTTGGTAAATGTCAGTTGATGAGCAAAGCAACAGATAGAGCATATTGGGTCTGAATGGAGAAGAAGTATTTTCTATGATAAGTATGACAGAGAAAGTGGTTAGTCAATAAACAAGCAAGGTGGAAATCAAAGTTATCATGCGAAATGAAGGAGCAATCGCCCTAAAAGTCAAGGCCACAAACCAACCACCATATTTTTAAACTGACAAGATTTTTCTTTGATTTGAAATAGGGGTAGAAAATCTCGTTTGTTTCGGAGAAACCCTCCATAAGGAAAGGCAAGCACCAGACAGGTTTGACCGTAAATGCTCAGCACCCGCCTGGATAATGGGATTTAATTAGGAGGTTTCAAGACCCTCCTGGAAAATGGGACTTAGTTTAAAATTCAAAACAATCATGAGTAGCAAGATCTAGCATAAATGTATCCCAAAAGAATATAAGTTGGTTTCAAAATTTTCATTCTCGAGATAGAATTCAGTTAAGGAGTTGTCAGGACCCTCCTGAAAAATGGGACCTAGTGTAAAATTCAAAATAATCATATACCCTAAAGGAATATAAGTCGGCTTCAAAGTTTGCATGTTGAGATAGGATTCAATTAGGAGTTTTCAGGACCCTCCTAAATAATGAGACTTAGCTTTAAGATTTCCATTAGATTAATAAGATTTAAAGTAAGTTTTGCTGTAGTGTAGTAAAATTCAGCCATAAAAGTTGTCACTCTTAAGATGAGATGAGATTGTAATTTTCAGGACCCTCCTAAATAATGGGATGTAGTTTTAAGACCCTTTTAGATAACAAGATTTAGCGGAAGTCACACCTTTAGAAGATATAACTTGGATTTAAAAACTGTCATTTAACTGGCAGTTTTCAGGACCCTCCTGGATAATGGGACCTAGCTTTTAAATTCTTAGTGATATTTGGTAACATGATTCAGTTAATACTCACAAATGTTCCCAGCTACCAAACTGGGGCAAAAAAGTTTCTTTGTTCTGGAGAACAAGGGAGTACAACTCAAGTTTTTGGCAATAAGGCGCCCACTGGAGAACAAGGGGATACATTTCAAGTTTTTGGCAATCAGGAGCCCATCTGGAGAACAAGGGGACACAACTCAAGTTTTTGGCAATCAGGAGCCCACCTGGAGAACAAGAGAATACAGTTCAAGTTTTTCGCAATCAGGAGCACACCTGGAGAACAAGGGATTACAGTTCAAGTTTTTCGCAATCAAGAGCACACTTGGAGAACAAGGGAATACAACTCAAAGTTTTGGCAGTCAGGAGCCCACTTGGAGAACAAAGGGATACAGTTCAAGTTTTTGAAAATCAGGAGCCCACCTGGAGAACAAGGGAATACAACTCAAGTTTTTGGCAATGAGGCGCCCACCTGGAGAACAAGGGGATACAGTTCAAGTTTTGGCAATCAAGCAGCCACCTGGAGAACAAGGGAATACAAATCAAGTTTTTGGCAATCAGGAGCCCACCTGGAGAACAAGGAAATACAACTCAAGTTTTTGGCAATCAGGAGCTCAAATGGAGAACAAGGGAATACAGTTCAAGTTTTAGCAAGCAGGCGCCCACCTGGAGAACAAGAGGATACAGTTCAAGTTTTTGGCAATCAGGAGCCCACCTGGAGAACACGGGAATACAACTCAAGTTTTTGGCAATTAGGTATGACGACCTAACCTGTCGTCTCATGCGTTACTGCTCCATTTTTCTTGTTTTATGCTTCTTCATGTTTCATTATCAGTATGTGGTGTGTTAGAGTTGATTTGGATTAGTATTGGTAAAAAATGAGACACTTAGTCTCTTTAAGGGAAGGCTAGTTTGAAAAAGTCAACCGAAAGTTGACTTGTGAGTTAGAGGGCTCGGAATGGATTTCCAATGATTCGGTTAGTTTAGGGGGATGATTTAAGGCTTAGGAGTGCGATCAGAATTGATTTTGGAGGTCCGATGTAGAATTAGGCTTGAATTGGCGAAGTTAGAATTTTGGCGAATTCCGGTTGATGGGTGAGATTTTGATCCGAGGGTCGAAATGGAATTATGAGAGCTGATGTAGCTTTGTTGTGTGATTTTGGATATGTGTGCAAATTTTCAGGTCATTCGAACATCGTTTGGTCGAGTTTTTGATCGAAAGTGCATTTTGGAAGTTCTTAAAGAACTTAGGATTTGATTTGGTGAAATTTGATGATTTTGATGTTAACGATAGTGTTTTGATGGTTCGAGCAAGTTTGAATAAGTTAATAGATCATGTTTGTGCTTTTGGTTGAGGTCCCCGGGGTCTCGGAGTAAATTCGGGTGGTCAAACGAAGAGTTTTGAAGTTTGTTGCATGTTTAAGGTTGCAGGTTCTGGTATTTTCACACCTGCGGCTTTGGGGCCGCAGGTGCGGTCTTGTAGAAGCAGTCGATGGGAGAGCAGAAGTAGAAATGGTGCTCAGGGCAGGTTCCGCAGAAGCGGAATCCTGGACGCTGAAGCGGGTCCACAGGAGCGGATACTTTGCCGCAGAAACGGTCTAGGACCTTTTAAGTTGAACCGCAGAAGTGGTGGATAGGGCGCAAAAGCGGTAACCGCGGGTACGGTGTTCGAACCGCAGAAGCGGAAATCTGGGCAGAATAATAAGTTAAGTCTTCTTCGCGAATTTTGAAAGAGCAAACATTTTGGACTTCGGACTAAGGCGATTTTTGGGCGATTTTGAAGAGGGTTTCGAGAGTCTTCATCAGGCATAGATTCTTGGACTTAGATTATGATATTATTGTGTATAAACATGCATTAACACTGAAAACCTAAGGAATTAAAGGTTAAAAATGGAGGCTAGGGCTTGAGTTTTTGATATTCCAAATAGGGGTTTTGATAGGTCATTTGAGCTCGGATTTGGGAATTCTTGGGATGTATGGACTCGTGGCGAGACGAGGAATCTGTTAATTTAATTTTTGTAATTTTTCGAGAAGTGGTACCGGGGCTCGTGTTTTGCTAGTTTCAAGATTTCTGCTATTTCTCGATTGTTTTCGATTGGGTATTGTCCCTTTAGCATATTGTAATGTATTCGCTCTGGTTTTGGCTAGATTCGACGCGCGTGGAGGCCAGTTTGAGAGGCAAGGCGTCGCGGGCGAGGGATTTCACCGGTTCGAGGTGAGTAATGATTGTAAATGATATTCTGAGGGTTTGAAACCCCGGATTTGCACACCGTAGTGCTATATTAAGGTGACTTGCACGCCGAATAGCGAGCGTGGGGTAGAGCACCGTTGGGGATTGCGACTTGGTCCGTCCTGATTGTTGATTTTACTGCGTATTTGATTATGACGTGTTGTTTTTCCCTATGACTTGGGCTTATTGCCATATTTGGGGCTTATTGACAAATGTTTGAACCTCTTGTGAGCTATCATCACTGTTTTCCTCACTATTTGAAATATTATTTGAACTCAGTCCATTGAATTATATTGTTTCATGAACTTAGCTATATTTTTACTCAACCTTGAGTTTTAACTGATATTTGAACTATTGTTTGAGCTGAGCATTTTTGTTTTAATAATGCCCGAGGGGCTTATGACTATTTTGGACTGATTGAGGCCGAGGACCATGATTGAGGATCTGATGAGTGATGTGAGGAGGCTTTCAGGACTCGAGTGATTGTTGAGGAGGCTTCCAGGCCTCGAGTGATTGGTGAGGAGGCTTTCAGGGCTCGAGTGTATTATGAGCAGGCTTTCAGGCCTCGCATTGATATTGTTCAGGCTTTCAGACCTTATTGATAGTGCTTGGGCTGTAGGATCCCCTCTGGAGTCTGCACACCCACAATGAGCGTGGGTACCCATATGAGTGAGAGTGAGCCCGAGGGGCTGATGTTGAACTGTCTGACTAATACTGAGCCCGAGGGGCTGATACTGATCTGAGTGATGTGACACTGTGCCCGAGGGGCTGATACCATTCTGACCATTTGTATTGAGCCCGAGGGGCTGTTACTGATTTGAGCTGTGCCCGAGGGGTGAACTTTTATGTGCTCATCTTGCATACTTATTTGCCTTCTTACCTGTTATACTGAAGTATTTATGCCCGAGGGGCGGATTTTCTGTGCCTATCAGCACTAACTGTTTGAAACCATTTTTTTAATTATTGAAAAGACCATTTTCAAAAGGGATTTGAACTGAGCCAAGGCATTTCTAAAGATATCTCATATTTCACTATCTTTCTGAGAAAATTGTACCCGGCTTCTATACAGCATGTTGGTTGCTTTACGTGATTTCTTACTGCTCAGTTGTTATTTGCCCTTATTACTCACTCAATTGGAGTACTCACTTTACTCCCTGCACCTCGCGTGCAGTTGCAGGTATTGTTCACCCAGTAGCGGGTTATTAGTTGATTGAAGGTATCACTATTAAAGCTGAGGAGAGTGACCGCCAGCGTTCGCGGCACCAGATTATTTCCTTTGGTTCTAAATTTTATTCTGTATATTGTTGGCCCTGTAGTTGTATTTAGACTTCTCTAGATGCTCGTGACTTGTCACACCCCGGTCGGGTTGTGTTGGGTGGTAAATGTCGGCTATTAATGTCATTAAGTCGTATTATTCATTCATTTATGTTTATTAATTGTTAAAAAGGGGCATTGTTGTTCTGTTGGTTGGCCTTGTCTTCACGAGAGGCGCCATCATGACCGGGTTTGGGAATTGGGTCGTGACAAGTTGGTATCAGAGCCTAGGTTACTAGGTCTCACGAGTCATGAGCAGGCTTAGTAGAGTCTCTCGGATCGATACTGAGACGTCTGTATTTATCCTCGAGAGGCTGCAGAACCTTTAGGAAAGCTTCACTTTCTTGGAATTCTTATCATGCATACTTGATTCAGCTTGAGATATAACTCATGAAATTTCTTCCACATGTCGGTATGCGCACATGAGCGCTCAGTATTGTTTGTGCCTTGATGGTTTGTCATTCCCTGATCAAGGGGCAAGATGTGATCCCGTGAGTTTGATGTTGGGCCAGTCTGGAGGACTTGAGGCCGGATCTTTACCTATGGCTTGAGCACCGAGGTGCTGATTGTGTGAGCAAGTGTTTTGAAATTATATGTTCGGTATTGTCGCTATTAGCCGAAGTGGCGGCTTGGTATTCATGTGATGAGTATGTTAGTACTGCGAGATGTAATTATATGACTTGGTAGTGACGAAGAAGTCTGCTGGATAATAGATGGACTATTAAGTGATTCGTTTCCTATTGTGGTTTGATGTGTAGCCCGAATATGGGCGCGTGAAGAATATTTTTGTGTCTCCTAATTAGGAAGTGTAGTACATTACGTGTGGCGGTATAAGTTCAGACTCAGGAAGACTTAATGGCTGTGTTATATGTATGATGGTGGAAGGTGTGCTGAAATACTAAACCGAGGTGAAGCAGGTGGGTTATCTCCTGCGGAGTGTTCTTGAGTGGTATGATCTTTAGGTGTCTGTTAGAAGATCCCATGTGTAATTGAAAGGTACGTGTTGTAAATTGAAAATTTTGGTCGCCTCAGAGAGTGGACTAAGCTGAGGTGGGGATGAATGCGAGGTTTGTAGAGGATTTCAGGATTTCAGTATCCGAGGATCTGTGTTTTCATAAACTAGCAGATGATTTGAGTTTAATCTCACTGCGATATCGTGGCATCATTAGAGTAAAAGTATTATGGGCTATTGAGTGTGTCCTAATATATGGCTTCGAGCCAAGTCGGGGAGGTTGCTGTTGATTAGGTGATTGCACGATTATGAGCTATGTTGGCTCCGTTTCGAGGTATGCTGGCGGATCAGTTCTGGTTGCAGAAATTGATCCGAGGATGGCATGCGTGAAGGAAATTTTGATAAAGGTTATATGATGCTTCGTAGATGTGTTCAAATAATAGGACGTATTGAGTTGTTGTTGGTAAAGAGTGCTTAGTGTATAGAGAAGGAAGATGCTTTTTTGTATTGAGATGAGGTTGTATCCTACGGTGTTAGAGTGCCAATAAGCACAGGTGGTTTTGTTAGCTGAGCAGGCTAAATGCAAGTTGAATAGAGTGAATGACTCTCGAGAATGGTTTTAATGTGTTCAAGATTTTACATGTAGCAAATCAGGTGTCTTAAGGTTGTGTATGTGGTCAGAGACTGTGTTTTTAATGGAAAAGGTCAAGACTTGTGGTATTTTATGCTAATTATGGGATTCTATGTATCAGTATCTTGGGAGTAATGGTAACGAATTTCGATTCGTAGGAAGTTCTTCAAGTAAAGTATTCTGGAACGTGGTATTTCTGGGAAGCATTGAGAGAATATTCGGTGGCCTATGGGTCTTAGACAATGTGGTCTTATGTTCGAATCTCCTGTGGTGAGCCTAGATTGAGGCATTGTGATGCTACAGCAAGGATGAGTATCAAGTTGATGAAGAATAAAAAGACAAATTTGATAGACGGAATAGCTTGATAATATACCGACTCGGTATGGTGAGGGTATGATTAATTCTTTGTATGTGTTCGAAGTAATGGGCTTTTACAGGCAATTTGTAGCAATGCTCTTGGGTTTTGACAGCTTGCTCAGCTTGGGTTAGACAGAAGGATTCAGTCCTGGCAGTTTAGCTTGTACAAATGGAGTTGGCAGAGATTTTCTTGTTGGGTTTTACCGTGGTTTGAAGATGAGTATATTTTCTATCGGTATGTAAAGCATGGAGTGTGTAATGATTTTTCTTCTAAATAGGATCAATGAAAGTTCTTGACTAGTTGAGTACGTCGATGTCTGCGGCACGGAAGGGAGATAAAAGTTCTCATGTTATCCTAGTGTGGTATGGTATATGCGATATGTTGTGGAGGATTGGGATTTGTGTGTGTAAGGTTCGGTTCAGTTCGGAATGGAAAGTCATTAAATTCTTAAGCAGCACGGGCAGCTGCAAGTGATTTAAGAATCGATCTTCAGGGTATTAGAGTGAATGATCCTCATATGACTAAGGAAAATGATGTTGCTAATCATAGTGATTTGACAAGGGTATATGTTTCAGAAAAAGGGCAATATGATTAAGTTGATGGCACTTCGGTAGTGTTGCGGCACTTTCTTGCTAGATCGACTGCTGATATCTGAGTGTGTTTGATGGCACAGGTGAATTTTAGAATATCTTCGAAGGATGATTGGGTACTCGAGGTGTAATATGTATCTATACTGCAGAA
>MU733924.1:2125-19052 GCA_026770625.1 Nicotiana glauca | reverse complement strand
TTGCTTGGTATATTAGATTCTGGATATGATATTGGGGTGTAGACTGGTTGTCTCGGTGTTGGGTTATTCTAGACTATTGTGCTATGGGTTATGTCGGAAAAGGCCACAGGTTGCGTGGCGAGGTGCATCGGACTATGTTCTAGCTGAATGGTTGTGTACCAAGGACCAGTGGACGGCTGGGAAGGATTGCTTTACTTAACTGGGCCTTTGTGGCGGATGTCAGTGTAGAGGTTTCTACCATTGATTTGGTTCAGGTATTGAGGGACTTTTCGGATGCGTTCCTTGTGGCTGGGCATGTCAACGGGCGAGATTGTGGATTTCGATATTGACTTGGTGCCGAGCACCATATCGTACGGCTCCGGCAGGAGTTATAGTAGTGGGAGGAGCGGCTTCAGGCTTCTTGATAATGAGCAAATTTGGCTCGATGTGCATCTCCCTATGTAAGATATTTGTGTGGACCGGGTGGCAGCACGCCACGGGTATGTTATCTGGATCGGGTTGCACGCCGCAACAGTGTGATGTTGAGAATAGTTTTCCATATGTTATTTGGTATGTCTTGCTTCCTGGTTTCTGAGGAAAGTCTGTATTGGGTGTTGCTCGGCGAATGGTGCATCGGTTGTGTCCTTTCAGGATTGAATGGTGTATATTACTTGCTTCACCATGGGTGTGATGAATTGCTTGGTTTCAAACATCAATCTGTGTGTGGCTGTCTATTTTGAGCATAGCAACTTGAGGTGCTTCATGTGTAACAGTGTTTGGATAGGATCGCGCGTTGTGGCGAGGACACGTGAAGTTATGACTTTTCGAGGAGGATTTAGGTACTATATTTCCATGATGTGAGATGGGGTCTCATCCTTGTGTTGTGGTGGTACATAGGAGTTTGAGTTACAGCTCTTTTGTTTGAGTCATTTGTCATGATTTGAGTATGTTCAGACCGCCCATCATTGGTGCGTGGATTATGCAAGTTGGGTCTTAGGCCTGTGATGAGGTGTCATATCACCAGAGTTGTGCATTGAATTCGAGGTGATCGTTGGATTCATTAATGAATGCGAACAAATGTGATTTCAGCTGATTAGAGGGTTTATATCGAGGTTTGGCCCGGGAGTCTGTTGTGGTATTAGTCAACAAGGAAATGGCTTCATGTATGGGTGACCTAAGGAATGGTTACGGTTAATCGCATGTTTTATTTATCGTTGGCAATATATGAAAGTGATGGAATAAGACTTTGGCTAATAAGAGGTTCCTATCGGTAATTGAGTATTGGGGGCAACTGCGGTGAATAGTGACTATCGTTTCGAGTGTTGGATTGTGTGGTATATTGCATGATTTCACCTGAGGTTGCAAGCATGGTTTATTACCGCTAGTTCGAGTTTATTCTGAATATTGACGTGAGGTTCTGATTTTGAGTATAATTTCGGAAAGTGCAATGTGGTCCTGCGGTTTGTGGCCTAGATGGACTGTGAAATTTCAGCTATGCTGTGTTATCGGACCTGTGTGAAATAGGGTGACGTGGGATCACCCCAGGTATATGCTTGGTAAGGTTATTCAGCTATTGGTTGGCTTCTAGGACAACTCTGGGTACGCTCGAGGACGAGCGTTAGTTTAAGTTGGGGAGGATGTGACGACCCGACCCGTCGTCTCATGCGTTACTGCTCCATTTGTCCCGTTTTATGCTTCTTCATGTTTCATTATCAGTATGTGGTGTGTTAGAGTTGATTTGGATTAGTATTGGTGAAAAATGAGGCACTTAGTCTCTTTAAGGGAAGGCTAGTTTGGAAAAGTCAACCGGAAGTTGACTTGTGAGTTAGAGGGCTCGTAATGGATTTTCGATGATTCGGTTAGTTTCGGGGGATGATTTAAGTCTTAGGAGTGCGATCGGAATTGATTTTGGAGGTCCAGTGTAGAATTAGACTTGAATTGACAAAGTTAGAATTTTGGCGAATTCCGGTTGATGGGTAAGATTTCGATCCGAGGGTCGGAATGGAATTCTGAGAGCTGATGTAGCTTCATTGGGTGATTTTGGATATGTGTGCAAATTTTCAGGTCATTCGGACATCGTTTGGTCGGGTTTTTGATCGAAAGTGCATTTTGGAAGTTCTTGAAGAACTTAGGCTTTGATTTGGTGAAATTTGATGATTTTGATGTTAATGATAGTGTTTTGATGGTTCGAGCAAGTTTGAATAAGGTAATAGATCATGTTTGTTATTTTGGTTGAGGTCCCGGGGGCCTCGGGGTGAATTCGGGTGGTTAAACGGAGAGTTTTGAAGTTTGTTGCATGTTTAAGGTTGCAGGTTCTGGTATTTTCGAACCTGCAGTTTTGGGACTGCAGGTGCGGTCTCACAGAAGCGATCGATGGGAGCACAGAAGCGGTGGATTGGGCGCAAAAGCGGTAACCGCAGGTGCGGTGTTCGAACCGCAGGTGCGGTGTTCGAACCGCAGAAGCGGAAATCTGGGCAGAATAATAAGTTAAGTCTTCTTCGCGAATTTTGAAAGAGCAAACATTTTGGACTTCGGACTAAGGCAATTTTCAGGCGATTTTGAAGAGGGTTTCGAGAGTCTTCATCAGGTATGGATTCTTGGACTTGGATCATGATATTATTGTGTATAAACATGGATTAACACTGAAAACCCAAGGAATTAAAGGTCAAAAATGGAGGCTAGGGCTTGAGTTTTTGATATTCCAAATTGGGGTTTTGATAGGTCATTTGAGCTCGGATTTGGGAATTCTTGGGATGTATGGACTCATGGCAAGACGAGGAATCCGTTAATGTGAGTTTTGTAATTTTTCGAGAAGTGGGCCCGGGGCTCGGATTTTGCTAGTTTCAAGATTTCTGTGATTTCTCGATTGTTTTCGATTGGGTATTGTCCCTTTAGAATATTGTAATGTATTCGCTCTGATTTTGGCTAGATTCGACGCGCGTGGAGGCCAGTTTGAGGGGCAAGGCGTCGCAGGCGAGGGATTTCACCGGTTCGAGGTGAGTAATGATTGTAAATGATATCCTGAGGGTTTGAAACCCCGGATTTGCACACCGTAGTGCTATATTGAGGTGACTTGCATGCCGGATAGCGAGCGTGGGGTAGAGCACCGCTGGGGATTGCGACTTGGTCCATCCCGATTGTTGATTTTACCGCGTATTTGATTATGACGTGTTGTTTTTCACTATGACTTGGGCTTATTGCCATATTTTGAACTTCTTGTGAGCTATCATCACTGTTTTCCTCACTATTTGAAATATTATTTGAACTCAGTCCTTTGAATTACACTGTTTCATGAACTCAGCTATATTTTTACTCAACCTTGAGTTTTAACTGATATTTGAACTATTGTTTGAGCTGAGCATTTTTGTTTTAATGATGCCCGAGGGGCTTGTGACTATTTTGGATTGATTGAGGCTGAGGGCTATGATTGAGGATCTGATGAGTGATGTGAGGAGGCTTTAAGGCCTCAAGTGAGTGGTGAGGAGGCTTTCAGGCCTCGAGTGTATTATGAGCAGGCTTTCAGGCCTCGCATTGTTCAGGCTTTCAGGCCTTATTGATAGCGCTTGGGCTGTAGGAGCCCCTCCGGAGTCTGCACACCCACAGTGAGCGCGGGTACCCATATGAGTGAGAATGAGCCCGAGGGGCTAATGTTGCACTGTGTGACTGATACTGAGCTCGAGGGGCTGATACTGATATCAGTGATGTGACACTATGCCCGAGGGGCTGATACCATTCTAAGCATTTGATACTGAGCCCGAGGGGCTGTTACTGATTTGAGCTATGCCTGAGGGGCGAACTTTTATGTGCTCATCTTGTATATTTATTTGCCTTCTTGCCTGTTATACTGAAGTATTTATGCCCGAGGGGCGGATTTTCTGTGCCTATCAGCACTAACTATTTGAAATCATTTTTGTAATTATTGAAAAGACCATTTTCAAAAGGGATTTGAACTGAGCCATGGCATTTCTAAAGATATCACATATTTCACTATCTTTCTTAGAAAATTGTACCCGACTTCTATACAACATGTTGGTTGCTTTACGTGATTTCTTACCGCTCAGTTGTTATTTGCTCTTATTACTCACTGAGTTGGAGTACTCACTTTACTCCCTGCACTCCGCGTGCAGTTGCAGATATTGTTCACCCGGTAGCTGGTTATTAGCTGATTGAAGGTATCACTATTGAAGCTGAGCATAGAGACCGCCAGCGTTCGCGGCACCAGATTATTTCCTTTTGTTCTAAATTTTATTATGTATATTGTTGGCCATGTAGTTGTATTTACACTTCTCTAGATGCTTGTGACTTGTCACACCCCGGTCGGGTTGTGTTGGGTGGTAAATGTCGGCTATTAATGTCATTAAGTCGTATTATTCATTCATTTATGTTTATTAATTGTTAAAAAGTGGCATTGTTGTTCTATTGGCTGGCCTTGTCTTCACGAGAGATGCCATCACAACCGGGTTTGGGAATTGGGTCGTGACATTAGGTGTCCACCTGGAGAACAAAGGGATACAGTTCAAGTTTTTGGAAACCAAGAGACCACCTGGAGAACAAGGGAATACAACTCAAGTTTGCGGTAATCAGGCGACGACCTGGAGAACAAGGGGATACAGTGCAAGTTTTTGGCAATCGGGCGCCCGCCTGGAGAACAAGGGGATACAGTTCAAGTTTTTGGCAGTCAGCCGCCCACCTGGAGAACAATGAGATACAATTCAAGTTTTTGGCAATCAGGAGCCCACCTAGATTACAAGGGGACACAGTTCAAGTTTTTGGCAATCAGGAGCCCACCTGGAGAACAAGGGAATACAACTCAAGTTTTTGGCAATCAGGAGCCCATATATGTCTTTCTTCATCCTCTGCCACCAATAGTGTTGCCTCAAGTCACGATACATCTTCGTAGAATCCGAATGAATAGAATACCTCAAACTGTGAGCCTCCTCTAGAATCCTTGTGAGCAATTTTGTATATGAATTACTCCCACAAATTCAAAATAAAATAATTTTTCCATGATTTGCAATTTCGTGGATTTTTGTGGCATTTTTTCGTTAATTGTTTGCATTTGTCTGTGCATGTTTATTTTATTTTATTAATAAAAAATATAAAAATATATTGCATTTGCATTTAGGATTTAATTCTACATTTTAGGATTAATTAAAATATTAGTTGTTTTATAAAAATGGGAAAATCACAAAAATAGTTTATTTTGCACTTTTTAATTTTAATTTTAAATTTTGTTAGTTTCTCCTTTAATTTGATTTTCAATTATTTGTGGTAATTGTTATTTAATGTTAGTTAATGTAATGTGATAGCATAATTTGATTTAGGAATTAATTTACATTTTATTTTTAGTTTTAATTTAAAAGGAACTAGAAAAATAAGTGGAAATAAAAGGAAATAAAAGAAAGAACAGATTTTGGACCAATTTCTTCAAGCCCAAACGAATTTCCGCCTAAATTACCCCAAAACCGGCCCAAACCTGCCCCAATACCCTGTCCGCCCCACCTTAAAACCAAACGACATTGTTTCGTCCTTTTTTGATCTGGACTGTTGATCTCAGTTAATCAAACGGTCTGAAACTGATTCTATAATAATATTTAAATGTCGGACCCCCCCTTCTCTCATTGTCTCTCTCATTCCCCTTCTCAGACACAGCAACCCAAACCCTAACTCACCGCCCCCTTTTCCACCACACCCGCCGGCGGCGCCACCACCAATCAGCCCCAAAATAACTCCCTAGAACCCCCTCACTCCCCTCTTTCCCAATCCCCACTCTGTATCTCTCAAATCACCTCGGAGTTTCTCAAATAGTAGATCAAAAGTTGAACCTTAAAACCTCAAACTTCCAATTCAGGTTTTCATTAAAGATTTTAGGTCCATTTCGATCTTAATCGTATGTTTTAATAAAGAACACACGATTAATCTTGGATTAGGCCGAAAATTGAAGATGTCGAAGCATCAGTCCATATTTCCTATTTGTCCGAGTATTTTAGGTATTTTCCTTTTTCTTTTGGTATCTTTTCTCCAGTTTTTCTTTTGTTTTTTTTTTCTATCTTCTGCTTGAGTCTTTTCTTTTTGATTCTCTTCTTCTTTTTTTTTCAGTTGCTTAAGAGTTGTTTTCAGATTCATGTTAGTCTTAAATCATTTTTCTTTAATCAATGCATTTAGTCTAGTTAATTAGTTAATTTGGATTTGTTAAGTTAGTTAATTAACACTTCATTTAGTATAGATTTTTAATTTATTTAAAATCATTTAATCGTTGTTTTCCTCTACTTTCCATGAGATTGCAAGATCTTATAGATTATTTTGTTGGGCTTTGGGTTTTTGTCCTATTTGAAAAAGGGCAGCCCGTTCATTTAGTCCAATCATTGGGTCAACTTGACCCATAGGTTTCAAAAGTAAATAATGGGGTCTTAAAGGATGATTTAGGGATATTATTTGAGGGAATATTTTAGGAACTAAATAGGAAGCTTCTAGGAAGCTGGGGAGGGGGACTGATTTGAAGCTCTGAAATTTAAATAAAGGACTCCTAAGGAAAAACAAAAATTTCAGAAGCTTTTAAGTGCAAAACTAGTGGCATTTCTGTAGCCCTAGTAGCTTGTCTATAAAGGTATCATAACTTGACACTTAAGTCAGATTAAGAAAGGGATAAAAATTCAGGAAAATCAAAAACAACTAAAATTTTCATAAAAATCACTGTTGCATTGAACTTCTTCTGTGATTTCTAAGGTTGTCACTTTCTGAAATATTTTTTATTTATTCGGGTTAGAAATGGATTGAACTTGGGTATTGAAAAGAGCTGGTTTAAGATTGTTGTCTGGTCAACTGTTCTATTAGTCTTTCTAGGTCAATTTCACTATTCCGATTGCTGAATTTGGGCTGATTCTTGCAACTGTTTGCTGTTGATCCCTCACTTTATTTGATTTTGTCCTTGTTCATCATCAGGTACATTTTCTGAATTATGCACGATGTAAATTTCATTTTGAAGATGGAAAGGAGAGTTGAAAGTATGGCATTAGATCTTTTTGTGTTTTGCTTATGTTTCTTCATGTATTCTAGCTAGTTTCTATTTGAGTAACTGAATTCATATAGTTGTATTTGATTTTGGGACTGTTGGAATTTTATTTTGGAGGACTTGATCAAATTATATATATCTTAAACTTGCTTTATCTTCAGATAAAGTAAGTGATAATACACTAATAATAATCTTATGATTGAATTTCTCTTAAAGATGCTAAGGGCAATCATGATGTTGTTTGATGTACTGTCGAAGGGATGTGAATGGTTTTAGTTTAGAAATGGTGTAGAAATCGAAATGCTCATTCAATTGACTTAAATGTGAATATTTAAAAATGAACTTGATTATTTAGTTTCATGAGTTTCAGTAGTTGCAAACTTATAGCGTTTCATTGATTATCATATGAATGTGTTTAAACTTGAAAATGGTTTGAAATAATTGTCAGCTTAATTCCAATTAGTGCTTCAATGTCTAGTAATTGTTAGTTTAATTTTCTGGTTGTTCAATATCAAGTTTATGGATCTGTGATGTTTAAATCCTTTTGTCACTACATTTTTAAAGTTTGATCGCTTTTTGCTGTTGTCCGGGTTCGACACGCAAACCCTCTTGGTATCCAGCTTTGGGCGTGCTTCATAAAATTGGGCTTCTTGCTTGGGCTCAAATAGAATTTGTCGTGGAGCTCACAACCTTGAAGCCTGATGGCTTTATTAGGCCATTGGGCCTCACGTCAGGCCAAGCCCAAGTTCTGAAACAAAAAATGGAGTAGACTTTACTTAGTCTTGGCCCTTTAGATTCACAATTTGAAGTCAGCTTGGTGTAAAAGTAGCTATGATTCCTTAAGCCTTATCTAATTAGTAGATCCTTGTAGTAAATTTGAGTTGTGCCACCAAATAAAATTAGATAAACAGTGGCCCTCGCTTAACTAATTTCCATCCTTAGAATTCGAGGCGTGCCATTTTGCAAATCTTCGATGGCCCTCGCAAAGTTGCAAAGGCGTAGTTGTTTTAGGCGCATTATTTTAATAATTTATCTTCTTAAACTTGGGTGCGCATTTATGTGACCAAAAACCAAATCCCAACAATGTTAGATAAAATATGTCGAGAGTCACGGGTGCATTTATGTGACGTGGTTCGAGACGTCTTTTAAATGACGTTGTAATTTTCCTTTAAAAATAATTAAATAAAGCGGTTAAAGTTAAAATTGAACCATAGGCTAAAACATGTGTTAAAATCAGATAACAGTTGAGCGACCGCGCTAGAACCACGGAACTCGGGAATGCCTAACACCTTTTTCCGGGTTAACAGAATTCCTTACCCAGATTTCTATATTCGCAGACTATGAAAAATTATTTTCCTGGATTCGGGATTTGAACCGGTGACTTGGGACACCATAAATTATCCCAAGTGGCGATTCTGAATTTAATAAATAAATAATCCCATTTCGATTGTCATTTTAAGTTTTAAAAATCTCCCTTATATACCCCTCTTCCGAGGGTGTAGGAAAAAGGAGGTGTGACAATCCTCTCCCTCAGACCATCAACATTAGGAACACATAGACGATCCTGGAGTCACAAAACACCATCCTCGCCAAATGTGGATCATCGAACTGTCGGGCCTTGATATGCCCCATTAATGAATACTGAGCAACCACACATGCTAGAACTCGGCTGGGCTCTGAAATGTCCAACCTCACAAGCCTGCTAGCCAAGGACTGAATATCCAAAGCTAGTGGTCTCTCCGCTGCTGGAATGAGTGCCAAGCTACCCATACTCTCCGCCTTTCTGCTCAAGGCATCCGCGACCACATTCGCCTTGCCCGGGTGTTAAAGAATGGTGATGTCATAATCCTTTAGTAACTCAAGCCACCTGCGCTGCCTCAAATTAAGATCCCTCTGCTTGAATAAATGTTGCAAGCTGCAATGATCGGTGTAAACCTCACACGAAACCCCATACAGATAATGCCTCCATATATTAAGAGCATGAACGATCGCGACCAACTCTAGATCGTGCAAAGGATAATTCTTCTCATGAATCTTCAGCTGACGCGAAGCATATGCAATAATTTGCCCCTCCTGCATCAATACACATCTCAAACCAATGCGTGAAGCATCGCAATACACCGTATACATCCCCGAGCCAGAAGGCAATACAAGAACCGATTCTATTGTCAAAGCTATCTTGAGCTTCTGGAAGCTATCCTCACAATCATCGGACCAACGGAATGGAGCACCCATCTGGCTCTGGGTCAATCTAGTCAAAGGTGATGCAACAGATGAAAAGCCCTAGTTGGTAAGGTCACCCCAGGTATATGCTTGGTAAGGTCATTCAGCTATTCGTTGGCTTCTAGGACAACTCTGGGTACGCTCGAGGACGAGTGTTTGTTTAAGTTGGGGAGGATGTGACGACCCGATCCATAGTCTCATGTGTTACTGCTCTGTTTCCCCGTTTATTGCTTCTTCATGTTTCGTTATCAGTATGTGGTGTGTGGAGTTGATTTGGATTGGTTTTGATAAGAAAGGAGACACATAGTCTCTTTAAGGAAGGCTTAAGTTGGAAAAGTCAATCGGACGTTGACTTATGAGTTATAAGGCTCGGATGTGATCTTCGACGATTCGGTTAGCTTCGGGAGGTAATTTTTGACTTAGGAGTGTGATCGGAATTGATTGTGGAGGTCTGGTGTAGAATTTGGCTTGAATTGGCGAAGTTAGTATTTTGGCGAATTTTGATTTATAGGTGAGATTTTGATTCGAGAGTCGAAATGGAAATCTGGAGAGTTTCAGTAGTTTCTTAGGTGTTTTGGATGTGTGTGCAAAATTTCAGGTCATTCGGAGGTGTTCTGGTCGGGTTTTTGATCAAATGCGTATTTCGGAAGTTTTTAAAGAACTTAGGCTTGAATCCGATGAGAATTGATGATTTTAGTGTTGTTTGATGGGTTATGATGATTGGAACAAGTTTGGATAATGTTTTAAGACATGTTGGTGCTTTTGGTTGAGGTCACGGGGGCCTCGGGGTGGTTTCGGAGGGTCAATCGGACCATTTTTGGAATTGAGATTACAGGTTTCAGCTGTTGGTGTTGCAGAAAAATATTTTTCATCGCGTTCGCGTGGGGTGAGTCGTGAACGCATAGAGTAAATCTGAGAGCAAGGAAATTTTACCTATGCGTTCGCATCAGTGGTCACACGATCGTGTAGGGGAAGTGGGTCAGCCATCGCGTTCGCGTGTGAGAGATTCGCGATCGCGTAGTATTAGTTGGTAGTGCATCGCGTTCGCTGGGCTCTAGTCACGTTCGCGTAGAATTATTTTGATGGTTGGAATTTTGTGTTTCGCGATCGCGGGGCCTATGTCACAATCGCGTAGAAGGAAATGCAGGAGCTGGGCAGTGAGTTTATAAACATTTCATCCGCGAGTTTTAGTCATTTTTCCTCCATTGTTTAGTATTTTGAGAGCTCTTTGGGACAAATTGAAGAGGAATTCAAGGAGGATTGATTGGAGGTAAGTTCCTTGGCCTAAATACACGAGATTTATGATAGGTTTAACATAGAAATTGGTTGAAATTCTTCAAAAGGGGTAAAGCTAGGGCTTGGGTTTTTGATATTTCAAAATTGGGATTTGATAGGCCATTTGAGCTCGAATTTGGGAATTCTTGGTATGTATGAACTCGTGGCAAGATGAGGAATCCGTTAATGTGAGTTTTGTAATTTTTCGAGAAGCGGGTCCGGGGCTCGGGTTTTGCTAGTTTCGAGATTTTTGCTATTTCTCGATTGTTTTCGATTGGGTATTGTTTCCTTAGAATATTGTGATGTATTCGCTCTGATTTTGGTTAGATACGACGCGCATGGACACTTGTTTGAGGGGCAAAGGCGTCGCGGGCTAGAGATTTCACCGTTTGAGGTGAGTAATACTTGTAAATGATATCCTAAGGGTTTGAAACCCCGGATTTGCACATCATAGTGTTGTATTGAGGTGACTTGCACGCCGAATATAAGCATGTGGTAGAGCACCGTTGGGGATTGTGACTTGGTCCGTCCCGTTTGTTGATTTTTTCCACGTATTTGACTGAAACTACTTGTTATCATCATAATATTGGGCTGATTGCCATGTTTGGGATTCGTGCCAACTATGTGAATCCTTCAGGGATTGATATCACTGTTTTCGCATTACTTTGCATAGTATTTGATCTCGATCCAGGGTTTTTAATATTGTTTTGCAAGCTCAGCTATTTTTCTAAGATTTGAAAACTTAAACAATATTTTATTGATGTTTTGATCTGAGAACTATGATTTTAATAGTGCCCAAATGGCTTATGTGCATTTCTGAACTGAGCATGGATCGGGCTACGCGCCGTAGCAGTGTTATGGTGATTTTTGGATATATGTATGGCTCGGGCTGCATATCGCAGTGGTGTTACATTGATATTGCGTTGGGCTGTAGGAGCCCATCCGGAGTCTGAACCCTCACAGTGAGCACGGGTACCCAAATGGATCGGGCTGCACGCCGCAACGGTCATATGCATTGCATTGCATTCATACATTGGTTTCTGTTTGTACTACATGTCATGACATTCAGCACTCTCATTTCATAGGCATCCATGCTACTTCTTGCACTGTTTACCAGATACCCTGGTGTTAATTGTTAGTGAAGTATTGTGCCCGAGGGGCTGACTTGTATGCTGATTTGCACTATTGTCTTCGCATTCATTTGCTTAACTGTTGGAAAGAATATTTTCAAAGGAAGTTTTAACTGAGCCCAGATATTTTCTAAAGGATTTTCATGGTTTTACTATTTTCTCAAAGATTTGTACTGCCCTATATAGCTTGATGGAGTGATTTACGTATTTTCTTACCACTCAAATATTATTTACTTTTATTGCTCACTGAGTTGGAGTACTCACTTTACTCCTTGAACCTCGCGTGCAGTTGCAGGTATTGTTCACCCGGTGGCGGGTTATTAGCTGATTGAAGGTATTATTATGGTAGCTGAGCAAGGTGACCGCCCGCGTTCGCGGCACCGAGTTTCTTCCTCTTGATTTCTAGATTTTATTCTATGCATTACAGGCTTTATAGTTGTATTAAAAATCCTTCTAGATGCTTATGACTTGTGACACCCCGGTCGGACTGTGTTGGGTTGTAAATATCAGTTATTAATGCCATTAAGTCGTATTTATCCATTCATTTATGTTTAATAATTGCTAAAGAAACGAACTGGGTTAGTTGGTTGGCCTTGTCCTCACAAGAGGCACCATCACGATCGGGTTTTGATCTGGGGTCGTGACACGCCCCAAGGTTTGGGGGCGTGACAGATCCTCAACATTTTTGCTCTAAAAGTTCGTGGTAATTGGTAAACATTTTGGCCGGTTCATGCCAAAATATTTTGCCATTCTTGTTTTTCTATTTACTCTTTTTTTAGTTTTTGCCATTGTTAGGTTTTGAGGAAGAAACTCTAATTTTTGTCTTTAATGGTTGATTCAACAACTCCGAATGGGGTTACACGAGGTATATTCACTAAAGCACTCAATTTTGATCGTCGGCGTCATCATCCACTATTGGCTCATCCTCTTAGGCGAACAGATCTGACCATGGCTACGCTGGAGAAGATTTAAGGGCCGGGTTTTTCGTCTCCATTTTTAGTTTTAATACAATGCATTAGGGGTGTACATGGACCGGGTTAGTTTGATTTTTATCAAAACCAAACCAAACCAACTATATCGGTTTGGATTGGTTCGGTTTTGTCGGGTTTTTTGGGTTTTCGGGTTTTTTGTTACTTACATATTATTTCAATCTTATTTTGTTAAATATTTGATATGTATACTTCTATTTAGTAAAAATATAAAAAGTTGACTAACATATTATCAATTAAAATATTCTTATGCGAGAATTCCATTAGTTAACACATAATAATTATTTTTTTAGTTGTCTGACAATAATTTTTAGTTGATATACACTTTTAGGTTACCTGAATTTAGTAATTAAACATAAAAATCAATATGATACCTAAATATTAATAACCACTTGACATTCGAAAAAGATATAAAAACTTAATACATCTTAACATATGATATGAATATATAAGAACAAAGAGATAGACGTATTTCAGTAACACTTAATAAGAAACTTATCATACAATCCATTATTTAAGATCAATAAATATGGAGCATTTCTGTGACGACCGGCTCGTTGTCACGTGAGTTACCGCCCCATTTCCCCCATACTATGTTGCTCTATGTTTTAATGTCAATATTTGAGTTGATCGGATAGAATTTAATTGGTTTTAACTGGAAATGAGGCACTTAGCCCCTTAGAAGGAAGCTTGTTTTGGAAAAGTCAACCGGAAGTTTACTATATAGTTAGAGAGCTCGGATGTGAATTTCGGCGATTTGGTTAGCTTTGAGGGATGATTTGTGATTTAGGAGTGCGATCGGAATTGAATTTGGGGGTCCGGTGTAGAATTAGGCTTGAATTGGCGAAGTTTGAATTTTGGTGAATTCCGGTTGATAGGTGAGATTTTGATCCGAGGGTCGAAATGAATTCTGAGAGTTGCAGTAGCTTCGTTAGGTGATTTTGGATATGTCTGCAAATTTTTAGGTCATTCGGACATCGTTTGGTAGGATTTTTTATCGAATGTGCATTTCGGAAGTTTTTAAGAAACTTAGGCTTTGATTTGATGAAAATTGAGGATTTTGATGTTAACGATGACGTTTTGATTATTCGAGCAAGTTTAAATAAAGGAATAGATCGTGTTTGTGCTTTTGGTTGAGGTCCTGGGGGCCTCGGGGTGAATTCGGGTGGTTGAACAAGAGAATTTGAAGTTGGAAGTTTTGCTGGTTTTGTTGCAGCAGGTATTTCCGCATCTGCAGAAGGTAGACCGTAGATGCAGCTTTGCGGAAGCGGAAGAAGCTCCGCATGTGTGAAAAGGTGACGGTTCAGCAGTTTCCGCATAAGCAAAAGTTTTGACCGCAGGAGCGGTATCGCGGGTGCGAGTTTTGGACCGCTGAAGCGGTCATGCCCCTTAAGCGAAAGTCTGTAGAAGCGGAAAGAGACCGCAGGAGTGGTAACCGCAGAAGCGGTTGTGTGTCCGCAGAAGCGGATAGTTGCCTCAAGTGAAAGGCCCGAAAAAGCGTACGTTAACCGCATAAGCGGAAGCCGCAAAAGCGGTATTGAATCCGCAGAAGTAAAAATCGACCTGGGCAGAAGAGTTTTAATTAATATTTCATCCGTGAGCCTATGTTATTTTTCCTCCATTGTTGAGCGATTTTGGAGCTTGGGAGAGCTATTTGAAGAGGGATTCAAAGAGGATTGATTGGAGGTAAGTTCCTTAGCCTAAATACACGAGATTATTTTAGATTTAACATGGAAATTGGTTGAAATCCACCAAAAAGGGGTAAAAACTAGGGCTTGAGTTTTGATATTTCAAATGGGAATTTGATAGGTCATTTGAGCTCGAATTTGGGAGTTCTTGGTATGTATGAACTCGTGGCGAGACGAGGAATCCGGTAATGTAAGTTTTGTAATTTTTATCGAGAAGCGGGCCTGGGGCTCGGGTTTTGCTAGTTTCAAGATTTTTGCTATATTTCGATTGTTTTCGATTGAGTGTTGTCCCATTGGTATATTGTGATGTATTCGCTCTATTTTTGGTTAGATTCGACGCGCGTAGAGGCCAATTTGAGGGGCAAAGGCGTCGCGAGCGAGAAATTACACCAGTTCGAGGTGAGTAATACTTGTGAATGATATCCGGAGGGTTTGGAACCCCGGATTTGCATATCATAGTGCTGTATTGTGGTGACTTGCACGCCAGGTATGAGTGTGGGATAGAGCACCATTGGTAATTGTGAATTGGTCCGTCCCGGTTGTGGATTTTACTGCATAATTGACTGAAACTTGCTAGATGGTATCCTGAATTGGGCTGATTGCCATGTTTTTGGGCTTAGTGCCGGTTATTTGAATCATGTATGGGTTGTTATCACAGTTTTTATGACACTTAGCATATTAAATGATTTCAGTCCTGAGTGAAACACTGTGTTCGAAATGCGCAGTCATATTGCTAAAGTTTAAAGGCTCAGATTGCATTTTTCTGATATTTTGATTAAAAAGCTATTACTTGACATTGCCCGAGTGGCTCATTTGCATGTTCTGGACTGAGATATGGATCGGGTTGCATGCCGCAACAGTATATAAAAATACATGCATGGATCGGACTGCACGCCGCAGTAGTATATTATATGGATCGGGCTACGTGCCGTAGCGATTATTATATACTGATATTGAGGTCGAGAGCCTGTTTTATGCCAATACCTGGCTGATATTGTGCTTGGGCTGTAGGAGCCCCTCCGGAGTCTATACACACCCCCAGTTAGCGCCGTCGACGTTAAATAAGTGGAGCGGGCTGCACGCCGCAGCGGGTACTGGAGTGTACCGTCTTATGCATTGCATTGCATTGCATTCATACATTTGTGCACTAATTGTTGTTGTGTTATTTCTTGAGATATTTATTTGTTGTTCTGATATTGTATGATCACTTTCAAAGTGGATAAATTTGAGACAATGGTAATAGTGACACTGTATGACGTAAATAGGTCAGGTAACAGTGGCTGACTTGAGGTAAGAATATTGCCTGAAGGGCGAATTATGAGCTCAGTTATGCATATTTGCTTGTGCCCGATAAGCTGATTTTTGTGTTGACTTGCACTACCTGTCCTACATTTACTTGCTTAAACTGTTGGAAAAATGATATTTTCAAAAGAGATTTTTAACTGAGCTTGAGATTTTCTAAAGGATTTTCACAGTGCTACGGTTTTTTTCTCAAAGGGTTGTACTGTCTTTTATAGCATTTTGGAGTGCTCATACGTGTTTTCCTATCGCTCAAATATTATTCGCTCTTATTTCCACTGAGTTGGAAGTACTCACTTTACTCCCTGTACCTCGCGTGCAGTTGCAGGTATTGTTCACCCAGTAGCAGGTTAGTAGCGGATTGAAGGTATTGCTAATGTAGCTGAGCAAGGTGACCTTCAGCGTCCGCGGCACCGCATTTCATCTTTAATGTCCAGATTTTATTTTTGTATATATAATATTGGCCCTATAGTAGTGTTCCTACCTCTTAGATGCTCGTGACTTGTGACACCTCGGTCGGGTTGTGTGGGGTTGTAGTCCTGATTATTATTGTTGTTAAGCTGTATCACTTTACTCATTTATGTTTAAATAATTTTAAAAGGAAGTGAATTGGGTTAGTTGGCTGGCCTTGTCTTCACGAGAGGCGCCATCATGACCAGTGTGGGTTTGGGTCATGACAAGTTGGTATCAGAGCCTAGGTTACTAGGTCTCACGAGTCATGAGTATGTTTAGTAGATTCTCGTGGATCGGTACGGAGACGTCTGTATTTATCCTCGAGAGGCTGCAGAACCTTTAGGAAAACTTCACTTTCTTGGAATTCTTATCGTGCTTACTTGATTCAGCTTGAGATATAACTCTTGAAATTCCTTCCACACGTCTGTATGCGCACATGAACGCTCGGTATTATAAGTGCCCTGGTGGCTTGTGATTCCCCGATCGAGGGGCGAGATGTAATCTTGTGAGTTCGATGTTGGGCCAGTTTGGAGGACTTGAGGCCGGATCTTGCCTATGGCTGGAGCACTGAGGTGCTGATCGTGTGAGTAAGTGTTTTAAACTTATACGTTCGGTATTGTCGCTATTAGCCGGAATGGCTGTTTGGTACTCATGTGATGAGTATGTTAGTATTGCGAGATGTATATATGTGATCTTGGTAGTGACGAAGGAGTTTGCTGAATGATAGACGAGTTGTTAAGTGTTCGATTCCTATTGTGCTTTAATGTGTAGTGCGAGTTATGGGCGCGTGAAGAATATTTTTGTATCTCCTAGTTGAGAAGTGAAGTACATTACGTGTGGCGATATGAGTTCAGACTCAGGAAGACTAAAATGGCTGTG
>MU733923.1:71063-92060 GCA_026770625.1 Nicotiana glauca | reverse complement strand
AAAATCATCAAATTTCACCAAATCAAAGCCTAAGTTCTTCAAGAACTTCCGAAATGCACTTTCGATCAAAAACCCGACCAAACGATGTCCGAATGACCTGAAAATTTGCAGACATATCCAAAATCACCTAACGGAGCTACTGCAACTCTCGGAATTCCATTCCGACCCTCGGATCAAAATCTCACATATCCACCGGAATTTGCCAAAATTCCATAACTTCGCCAATTCAAGCCTAATTCTACACCGAGCCTCCAAAATCAATTCCGATTACACTCCTAAGTCACAAATCATCCCCTGAATCTAACCAAACCACCGGAATTCACATCCGAGCCCTCTAACCACATAGTCAACTTCCGGTTGACTTTTCTAAAACAAACTTTCTTCTAAGAGACTATGTGTCTCATTTCCAACCAAAACCAATTCAATTCTATCCGACCCATTCAATTACTGATATTGAAACATAGAGCAACATAATATGGGGGAAACGGGGCGATAACTCACGTGACAACGGGCCGGGTCGTCACACATTAATGTTTCATCGTTTCCTTTATCAATTATTTTGTTGGAATTGGAAAATGATATAGCTAATTTCAGCTGTTTTTTTAGGGATTTATTTAGTAGATAATTGGATTTGGGATTAATTGTTGATAACATTATTTCAATAAAGTGGGTAGGGAATTTGCTTTCTTTCTTCTTGGATGGTAACAGAATGATTTCCACTTGTAGCAAATCATGTAAGCCTATCCATTTACATAAGTCCAATAGTTGAGAACTGTTAGGACTTGTTTCCGATTATTTGATTATAACTCTATGTAAATAATTATGATTTGAGTTTGGAATCAGTGTGTTTCGATCATCTATGTAAAGTTAACGATTGGAAGATGCCAACTTAGCTTTCTTTGTCTTTAGTTATCTCCAAATGATTTAGTTGAGGTTATAATCACTATAATATGAGAGTTTAAGGTTAAACTTATAAATCATATTAGCCCAGTACCATAAGAATCATCCGCGAAAATTGTTATTCCTTCCACTTAAACATCTCAAGAGATGCATGGCCCTCACTTAATTAATTTTAATTATTTAAAAATTGAGGTGTGCTATTAATTGAATTTTTCATGGCCCTCGCAAAGTTGAAAGTGCGCAGTTGCTTTAGGTGCGCTATATTAAAAAATTAATTTCCTAAACTCGGGTGTGAATTTCATGTGACCCAAATCCAAATCTCAACAACGTTAGATAAAACATGTCAAGGATCGCGGGTGCATTTCATGTGATGTGGTTCAAGACGTGTTTTAGATGACGTTGAAATCTGCCTTAAAAAATAATAATTAAAAGCGATTAATAAGTTAAAATTGTACCATAGGCTAAAACATGTATTAAAATCAAATAATAGGCCAATTATGATAGTTTAAGCGACCGTGCTAGAATCACGAAATTCGGGGGTGCCTAACACCTTCCCTCGGATTAACAGAATTCCTTATTCAGAATTTCTGGTTCGCAGACTTTAAAAGGAAAGTAGAATTTTCCTGTATTTGGGATTTTAAAATAAACCAGTGACTTGGGACACCAGAAAACAAACCATCCCAAATGGCGACTCTGAAGAAATTAAATAAAATAATCTCATTTCGAATAATGTCACTTAAAGTGGAAAAACTCCCTTGTACTACCTTCGGGTGGTGTGTAAAAAAGGAGGTGTGACAGGTATGTTCCTCTCAGACCGATCAATATTAGAAAAGGTGTTTCTCTGGATCGGGCGATGAATTATTCGTTCAGAAACCACTCGAACATCCATTGTACCTGGTCCTCAGTCAAATTATCAAACAGTTCGAACCATCCTTTAGTATCCTCTAGCTGAGCAAACATATCAGGGATATAATTCATTCACTTTGGGTGATGGAAAGCGATGTGATCGTCCCAGTCCCTTCGCTGAATCTCTTGTCGATATTCACCCTTTTGTAGATGCTCCATGAGCCAAAGTTGAAGTAGCAAATTGCAGCCTTCGAAGTGACTAGCTCCCCGTTGGCATTTCTCTAGGGCTCGGTATATTTTCGCAATGATCATGGGCACAATGCTGAATAGTTGCCCACCAATTCCTTCCATTAGGGTCTTAGTGACCATGGCTAGTCTGGTGTGATTCTTGCTTTCTTTATTGCAAACACAATCAACCCCAGGAAACAGAACATGAATACAAAGACCTCGATGAATATGCCCTAATGATGTAATGTCAAACTCATCAGGATAGGTACGGTAGGATTTGTTGTGGTCGTACCTCTCATACAAATAGTCAAAGGGGGTATAGGATTCTTTTAGGCATGTCAGTTATGGATTCTTCTTCAGACCCATCATTTTGAGGAAACCCTTGCCCTTGTGGTTCTCAGGCATCAACAAACCCAGAGTCTCCCATACCAAACCGGCCAATCCTCCTATTTCTTCTAGCAAGGGTGTCATCTCAATGTCCCCAAAGCGGAACACAACCCTTTCGCAATCCCAAAATAATGTGGTAGCTTCTATGATTTTGTTATTGGGTTGGACTTCCAGGAGGGAAGGTAGATTCCCTAGATATTTTCGAACGAGAGTCTGTTCACTGGAGAGAAGATCTTTCCACCAGCTTAGCAGTCTTGGGTGGACGTTGGTAACCATGCCGAACCTGGGGATTTTGTGCCTCATTATCTGGAAGACAGAATGGTTAGACCCTACCCCCACCGGACTCGACTATTTAACACCAACAATTAGCATTAAGTATTTAGTTTTCCAAATAAATGCACAGAACGTGATGATGCCCGTTTAGGTTCAGGGAAACCCAATGGACTTTGGACAAGGCTATTTTAAAGGATCATTATGTGGACAACATAACTGATCCAACTAGGTTTGACCATGATGCATGTACAGTTTAAATGGAGTAAGGTTTCTATGAGGTGTTAGACTGGTACCCTTGAGCGGACAACTCAAGAAAAAAAGGCGTGAAACCGTCGACTACACCGTTGATCGACTGTTTTTACCCCAAATATGCCTTTTTTGGATTTAGGGGGTGATAATATCGGAAGAGCGCAACCACTCATTATAAGCGTTGCTATAGGATTTGTTTGGAACGAGTGAAATATGATGTTGAGCATGATTATGCAATAATTAAAAGTATATTGTCACGTAGTTGCACGTTAAGAAAGCAATAAATACAACATTTTCATAATTTAAGGCAGTAATAAAGGAAAGAAACAAAAAAGACATGTCAGTTTTGCCATGGGAAAAGGGAATTGAATGCTTAAAGGAATTAAATAAGTAATTGCACATAAAGAGATATAAATTCACAAAAAAAGTCTGAAATGATAAAAGCCTAGGTTGTCCCCAGCAGAGTCGCCATGCCGTCACGCCCTCTTTTTTTTTTTTTGCTAAATAGGGGTTATGACATTTGGAGGGACAACTCGTTCCTTTTGGGAACTGGATTTGCATTTGAAGAGTCGCCACCTAATGATTAAGGTGCATTAGGACACCAACAGAGATTCAATTCTAAGCTTGTTTGAATAACCAGAGATTGGGTAAGGGCTTGAAATTATCCTAAGGGGAAGGTGTTAGGCACTCCTCAGGATCCACTAATGTGGTTCCCGGCCAGACAATTATTGTGAATTTGGGGTACAATTAACATGTAAGCAGATAAGGCTCGAGTAAGAGGGAATTTCAATACATAATGGTTCAAAAGTAGATACAGTCTGAGAGAATAATTAAAAGAGTTGGTCTTTAAATTACAATGCTAAAAGAGAATAAAGAATAAAGAAGGGGGGCTAGGTTTATGAAAAATATGGATCACATCAATGCAATACTCGGTAATCACTCCTCAAGAGAGGGGCTACACGTGGTATTAATGCACCGGTCATCATATCCATATCTATTCTTTCCACCCCGTTAAGGTATTAAAGCGCGGATTGGTCTCGATTACTTATTGCATGCTATTACTCGTCTCATTCCTATCAGTCTCGGAGGCATTTAGGACTACTAATCCTAAAAGGGAGGGATGTTAGGCTTATTTGAGGTTTCAAAGGTAAAAAATTCTAAGGCGACATACAAAACACATAAAAACTGCACATTAAAGGGAGAAATACATAAGCATATAAGGCTCAAGTATAATACCTCAAACAAAAGCACATAAATAACATGACTTGCACATACTTTTTTAGGTCTGATTTAAAGCACATAAAGACGAGGGAAATTAATTGTTGAGGCAGGTTAGTTTATTACATAACTCGGATAAGAAGTCTGAATCAGGCCTGCCTGCTGGCTGTAGCAATTAACAAAGCGGATTTAGCTTTACAATTATTATCCTAAGGCTTGCCTGAGTGCTTAGACGAAGTCCTATAGGCATGAGTCTATGAGACAGTAAAAACTCGAAATAAATTGTTTGAAATCTTGTAGACATGCTTGCTAAACCTTGTTCAGTAAGGGGATTAGATTGTTAAAAGAGGTTCAGAAGGGACAAAAATTAAATTAGACTAATTACAGGTTCTGCAGGTGATAGTATCTACTATTACTGATTTTTCATCCCTGTGAACACGATATCTAATATTGAATAGGAATGGAACGAGTCAGATTTTTATTTAAGAATCCATGCAAGCATGATTTCTATATGTTACTGATTTCAAAATTACGAATGTGATACTTATTTATAGCCGTTTAGAACCTAAAGCATGATATCTAAGTGGCATGCAAAATTCGAATATGACCTATAGGCAGGTTATCTAGGTGTGAAACTGAACAAGCAGGATTTAGTATAAGTCCTAGAGACATGATTTCTAATGCAGTTTGAAAGTGCAGAATTAAAAGAAGACCTATAGACATGATTTCTAATGCAGTTTGAAAGTGCAGAATTAAAAGGAGTCCTATGGGCATATTTTTCTAATGCAGTTTGAAAGTGCAGAATTAAAAGAAGTCTTATAGACATATTTTCTACCCTTTCATGCATAATTCTCCAACCCTTTTTCACTAGCCAGCCCCAAATGTTCATTATAAATTATTACAAACCAGGATAATAAATTACATCATCTTGGCTTCCTCTCTGAGTTATGAGATAAACCAACTCAAAGACCACTGATCCAAAGCCTTTCACAGACTTGAGTGTGTCAGAGTTCCCTAAGGGCCTCAATAGGAACCGGGGCAGTGCTCACACCCAAGTTTCATAACCAGAATAGGGACAAGTGCAGTGTAGAAGTGCCAGCCCTCATGTGTCCAAGTTCAGAGGGAGCTCATGGGTCCCAAGGCAAGTCTCACACGAGGGTGGCAGAACTTAAGTCTAAGAAGATAGTGCAAGTGCAGAAACAGAGTTCTAAGAGCTAAGGGAATAAAGGAGAGGGGTAAAGGGTGATAGGGAAACAATTACAGAGTTGATAAATTCATACAAAAGGGGTTTAGGGGTTGGGAATTGCAAAGAGCTTATGTACTTAGGCAAGGGTCAGCTTTGGGCATGCACAGTAATAAAAGATGCTGGCATGCGTATAAGCCCACTAGAACACACAACACTAGAGAAAACATAGAGGTTATGATCCCAGGGGGATCAAGTTTGAGTCATGGACAACAATGTTCAATACTACTATGCCCATACCAAACATAGATACCAAACACATCGGGGATAGGGATTTAAGGTTCACAAAATATTAATTCAGAACTAGAGAAAAGAAATTACAACATGCTACATAAAGGTACTGAAATAGATACAAGCAGTAGGCAGACAAGAATGAAAGAACATTAATTAACCATGTTGTTGTTGATACTGTAAGCTTAATTAGCACATACCAGTTCAGAGAAGCAAAATGTAGTAAAGAAAGGTAGTAAGAGTTTGAAATATAGCTTTGGCTTTCAGCCAGCTAAACATGCCACAGTACAAGTAGCAAAGCAAGAGAGTGTTTTGAGTGTAAATTGTGAGTTCAGAACTAGAAGTGTTCATGTGTTTGTGTTAAGAGAGAGCAAGATACTTATAGTTTGAAAACAGGTAGAAAATAAGGCAAGAATCATAGTTTAGCAGTAATTATGGAACTATGTGCTAATTAAAATCAAATCAGTATAAGTACTTCATTTAATTAAGGAGTTAATTTTAAACGGTAACATGCAAATACTAAATAAGGAAAGAAATCACATAAGGCTGAATATAACAAATAAGAAAATATTTTCAGCATAGTACAAGTACACAATATGTAATGGAGACTAGGTTCATCAGATTCTAATCAAGGAAATGTCAGTAAGAATCAAATACCAATGTAACCAAGATAAGGAATCAAATTGAGTAGAAAAGTAGGGATCGAAGGTTCATAGGAAAGTGTCCAAATTAGACCAAGAAACAGGGAAGCCAGTAAGGCGAAACAAGAAAAGAATCAATTACTTAACATACGAGTGCAATTAGAATTTCACAAGGGATGGTTTGAAATCAATCCAAAATTGAAGGTCATTTAAGAGGGGAATTCAGCATATAAATAGAGTGCGTAAACATTAGGCATGCGAATCCAAACTATGGCAAAGAGAAGCAGCATGCAATAACAGTCACATAATCAATAGACAGAGAACTATTGAAATATGGTAGTCACATAGGTCAACTTTATTAACTTAGTAATAGAGAAAAGAGAGAGTATCAGAAGCATGCAAAGGGTCAAGTAAAAAAGCCCTTCTGAAAAAGTATAGTCGAGTTTCAATGATAGCAGGAAGTCAAAATCCCATAAAGAAATAAATACTGAAACAAAAAGATTTCAAATCTAGTCGAGCAACTTCAAACAGATGAGTTGTACAAGTAGCTTCAGAAGCTCGAATAGCCCCCAAATAAATTAGGGTTTTTGAAACCAATCGCACTCAAAGATGACGAACAAGTAAATCGCACAACAAATAGTCTCAGAAACTTGAATGAACCCAAACTTAGGATTTTTAACACCAATCGAGTCTAGGGATGAAAAATAAAAAAAAATCAAACAAATATTAACAAAAAATAGATTCAGAAGCCTAAAAAAAAAATTAAGGCTTTTAATATGCAAACTCCAGTAGAAGAACGACATAAGGAAACACAACAGAACATGTCAAAATCAGAAAAAACTTCGAAATAACTTAGCAAAAACCCTAATCGGAAAAGATAAGGGGTTTTGAAGGTAGAGTTTTAGAAGAAACTTTGAGAAAAACGTTTAGAAGTTTAGAGCAAACACAAATCTAAAACATATCTAAAAGAAATTGGAATAACCTTAAAGGTTAGGGTTTCAGAAGAATCCCAAGCGGTGAGAAAGGCTTTGAAAACCATCGATCTAAGCAGGAGAGTCAAGAGTCAGACTCGAATAGCCATGGTTGGCCGGAAAATGGTCAGAGACGACCGGAGAACAGTCATAAACCGAAAACGACCAAGGTATGGACCAAACTTTTCTAGGATCTAGCCTTGAAACCATGATAATCGGGCATGTAGAAGCCATATGAGATGGATACAGGCCTCCAATGACCTTGGAGGCCATTGATTTGGGAGATTTTAGGGTTGTAGTTAAGGGCAGAGGCTAGGGTTTGAGAGAGGATTAAGAGAGAAGGGGATTCAGAAGCGGCGGAGTGTATGCAATGTGGTTAGGGTCAAGGGTCGTTTGAATTAAAAAAAAGGTAAGAATTGTTGTTGGCTGTTGATCTAAATGATCAACGACATGAATTAAAGTGGGCGAGTGGGTGGGTTATGAAGACGGGCTTGGGTCGGATTAAACGGGGATTGGATCAGGGTAACTAGACCTCAAATTGGGTTTAATTGGGGTGCCAAATCAGGCTAAAATTGAAATGAAAATAGGCTAACATTTAAATAGCCACTTTTCCCTATTTGATTTATAAAAATGGTAAAATAATTTCTTAAAATAAATTAAAGGTACTAAAATGACTAATAGTACATAATTATCAAAATTAAAAATACTGGACTTAATTTTTATAGATATAAACGTAATTAAATCTAAAAGAGGCTAATATTGCAATTATATACAATTTAGCTTTGAAAATACTAAATAAATTTGTAAAAATATATAAAAATTATCTTAGCTATATTTTAGCATAAATATGAGAATCCAATAAATGAATTACCAAAAATTGAAAATTTTGGGAATAATTATTGGGTTTTTCTGGATAAAATAGGGCAATAGATTGATTAAAACTCTTTAAAAATTAACAAAAAATAGTATAATATTTGGACATACTTATATATGCATGCACATGCTATTTTGAAAGTATTGCATATTAAAAATATATAGAAAAAAATTGGGTATCAACACCATACAGGCCAGTCTAGCCATAACTCAACAATTGAAACATGGGATGTATGAGACCTCACAATAATATGGCGCCTTACCAAAGTCCACAAGGATATAACAATCAAAATCAGCAGCAGGATTCTCATCCTTCTCAGCAACATCATGGTGGAAGACAGGAAAATGGGTTTGCCAGACTCAAAGCAATGATGCAGCAGGTTATTGGGTCAAATGCAAAAATGAGTGAAAGGGTGGATGCACATGAGTCGTCTATAAAGAATATTGAAGTACATATGGGATGAATTTTGATGTCTTTGAACAATCGTCCTCATGGGACATTGCATGCAGACACGCAAGTAAATCCAAAAGATCAGGGCCCGAAGCAGCTGATGACAGTGACTCTACGAAATGGCAGAGACTTAGACTGGAGCAAGAGAGGGCTCGAGAAAGTAGACATGCTGAGATTCTTGTACCAATGCCTATTGAGCTGGATGATTCAATGAAACTAATAGAGGTAACAGTATAGCCTGCCTAGGAAGAACCCAGCACACAGCTTGAGGCTGAGAAAGAAGCTGAGGCAGCCCATGAACCGGTAGTTGAGGTGGTTTCTGACAAAGAGACAACTCAAATCATTGGAAAGAAGAGACCTCGAGCACCATTCCCAGAGAGGCTAGCCAAGTACCAGAAAGAGGAACAATGCAACAAATTCTTGGAGATGCTGAAACAAATCCAAGTAAATATCCCATTGATTGATGCTTCGAAGGAGATGACTGCCTATGTAAAAATGATGAAGGACTTGATGTCCCGAAAGTTCAATTTCCAAGACTTGGCCACGATGACTCTTAACTCAGACCTGCAGTGTTGTGGTGATTAGACCAGATGCTGAGAAGTTGTCTGACCCAGGGAGTTTCACAATTCCCTGCACCATTGGTAACTTTGCTTTTGCCAAGGCACTTTGTGATTTGGGGGCTAGCATAAATCTTATGCCCGTAGTGATCTATAAAAGGTTGGGGATTGGAAGAGCTAGACCCACGTCTATGTTATTGCAGCTAGCTGCCAGAACTATAAAGCGACCCTCTTGTATCTTGGATGATGTGTTGATTCAGGTAGGGAAATTTGTGTTCCCTATAGATTTTGTGATTCTAGATTGCAAGGTGGATGAAGAAATTCCCATAATTTTGGGAATACCATTCTTGGCCACAGGGAGAGCTATCATTGATTGTGAAATTGGGGAGCTCAAGATGAGGTTGAACGATGAGGAGATAACATTCAATGTGCAGAAATCTATGAGGGGACCAAGTGAATGTGATGACCCAAAAGGTCATCACTTGTTTTTAAAATAAATCCTGCATTTTGAGGCCTTAGAAACCTCTTTTAGCATCACCTCAATTTGTGTGCGCAGTCCGGGCGAGTAGCCGAAAAGTCTATATGTGAAAAATAATAAATTTTGAATATAAAATAAAATAATTTGATTTCGGCCAATATTTTGGGTAAATAGACCCAGACCTGTGATTGGACGATCCCGGAGGGTCCGTAGAAAAATATGAAACTTGAGCATATTCCCGAAATCGAAGTCCGAGGTCCCAAACCTGAGAAATAAATTTTTGAAAGCAATTGTTTTCTGAAAAATATAAAGGTTTTTGAAAGTGAAATATTATGTGAAACCTGAGGTATCGGGCCCGTATTATAGTTCCGGAGCCCGATACAGGTTCAATATGATTTATATGTGTTGTCGGTAAAGTTTGGTAAGAAACAGATTCCATTTGACGTGATTCAGACCTTAAATACAAAATTTGATGTTTAAGAAGTTTTGAGAAATTTCATTGATCTTGAGGTTTAATTCGATGTTCATGATGTTATTTTGGTAATTTGATTGCACGAATAAGTCCGTAGGATATTTTGGAGGTTGTGTGTATATTTGGTTTGGAGCCCCGAGGACTCGGGTGAGTTTTGGATAGGCCAAAGAGTGTATTTTGGACTTGGTAAATTGCAGGTTTTCAGCTAATGTGCACAGGTCTGCAGGCTTCGTAAATGCGAGACCTCCATCGCAAATGTGAAAATAGGACCTGGGCAGGCCTGATCACAAATGCGACCACTTGGCTCGCAAATGCGGAAGGCCAGTCGCAAATGCGACGCTTGCTTCGCAAATGCAAAGTTTCTCATTTGATGCCCGGGGTCGCAAATGCGACCCTGTATTTGTAATTCCCATAATAGCAGAGGTTGCGAACCCTAGTTCGCAATTCCCACATCTGAGACCTGCAACTTTTATGCTTAGACGAATTTCAACCTATTTTCACATCTTTTCAAAACACACTCCCTAGGGAGATTTTTCAAGCAAAACTCTTCTTCCAAATCGATTGTAAGTTAATTTTAACTCATTTAATTCAATCATTAACATCTTTTAACATAATTTCAACTAAAAAACAATAATTTTCAGGGGGAAAATTGAGTGTTTTGGGTAGAACCTAGGTTTTCAAAAATTGAGGATTTGGACCTCGATTTGAGGTTCGATTTCAAAACAAATTATATATTTGAGTTCGTGGGGAATGGGTGATCGGGTTTTGGTTCGAACCTCGGGTTTTGACCATGTGGGCCCGGGGGCGATTTTTGACCTTTTGGGTAAAACTTTGGAAAATTCATTTTTATGCATTTGAATTGTTCCATTTAGCGTTTATTGATATAATTAAGTAACTTGTGACTAGATACGAGCGAATTGGTAGTGGAATCGAGGGGTAAAGCGATAATTGAGACGTGAATTGTGTTCGTGGCATCGAGGTAAGTGTTTGGTCTAACCTCAACTTGGGGGATTAGGAGTTGAGTCCTATTTGCTATGTGGTAATTGTTGAGTACGACGTATAGGTATGGTGACGACTATCTATACGTTGGTGTCTAGCATGCCCGTGGGTCTTATATTGTGATTATCATGACTTGTTGTATCTTTCATGCCTTGGTGATGGTTTCTATAAGTTGTGTAAAGTTTGTGGAAGGAATTGTGACCTATGAACATTGAGGAGCATTAGCTCACGTTGTGTAACGAATTGTGAAAGTGTAAGTGATAATTGAATCTCTAGAGCATTGTCTCGAGTTATGAAGTAAATTGTAAAGTAAAAGTGAGGAAGAGAAGAGGTTATTATATTGTCACCCATGTCGGGCTATTGTTGCTTTATTTGTTATCTCCCTTACCGGGATGTTGAGGATTATTGATGTTGTTCCCTTGCCGGAATTCTTATTATAATTTCATTTATTCCTTTGCCCTATTATTTGTGATTGTTGTTTGTGTGAGAAAGAGTGTTAAAGTACGAAGGGTGATGTCGTGTCTTGTTTTGTGAGGAAAGAGTGTAAAGTACGGAGGGTGATGCCGTATATGATTGTGAGGAAAGAGTGTAAAGCACGAAGGGTGATGTCGTGACGCACGATGTACTATTCCGTGCCGATATTATTGATTATATGGCAAGGAAAGAGAGTAAAAGCACGAAGGGTGATGCCGTGCACATTTTCATTATACGATTGCTTTGGTGAGGACGAGAGTAAAAGCACGAAGGGTGATGCCGTGCATTTGTTGATTTCTAGTTCTTGTTGATATTCGAGATGTATTGGTTCTTTCATTTACTTGCTGTCTTTCTATTTGGAATTGATATCTCCCCCGTAGCATGTTACCCCTCCCATACTTGACTGTTTATTTCTATACTTCTTTTCCGCTGTATATAGTTGAATTGCATAGGTTTATTTGGTAGTATGGTCCTAGCCTCGTCACTACCTCGCCAAGGTTAGGTTAGGCACTTACCAGCACATGGGGCAAGTTGTGCTGATACTACACTCTGTACTCTTTTGTGTAGATCCCAGTGCTGTTGACTTCGGACTGTAGATTGGGTGGCTACCTTCAGTCCACACGGAGATCCAAGGTAGACCTGTAGGCGTCCGCAGGCCCTGACGTCTCCTCTATCCTTTATTTCCTATTTCATCTCTTTGATTCTGAGACAGTGTATCTTTTATTTTCAGAATTTGTATTTAGCACTCTTAGATCGTCTGTGACACTGTGACACCAGGTTTTGCTTGATTAAGGCTTAAGTAGTTGTAATAGATACAGATTTCAGAGATTGTATTGATTTCTTTCGCTTAATTTAAATTTCCGTTGTTTATATGTTATCGCTTTATGTTTATCAAAAAGAAATAATTGGATAAGGAAGTAATTAGTCTTAAATGATTGGCTTGCCTAGCTCATATTAGTAGGCACCATCACGACTCCCGAGGGTAAGAAATCTGGGTCGTGACAAGTGAATTTGCCAATTGTTCTCTTATTGATGCCATGGATGTAATCGTAGAAGCAGATGATGAGACACTGACTATTAAGAACCCTCTTGATGCATGTCTGGTAAATTTGGATGACGTAAATGGGGAAGAATTGGCGGAATGGGTGCTGGCCTTAGAGGGAAGAGGGTTTTGGGATAGAACACTTGAATTCGAGCCCCTGCACTTAGAAAACAAAGAAACTCCTCCGGCCAAGACATCCATAGAAGAACCACCAAAGCTGGAGTTGAAGCCACTGCCCGCCCATCTCAGGTATGAGTTCCTAGGTCCTAACTCCACATTACCTGTTATTATCTCATCTAGTTTGTTAGATGTGCACGCACAACAACTTTTGTAGGTACTCAAAGAGTGCAAGACTGCTATTGGGTGGACCATGACAGACATTAAAGGGATCAGCCCGACATATTGTATGCATAAAATTCTGCTGGAAGAGGGACACAAACCTTCCAGAGAGCACCAAAGAAGGCTGAACCACAACATGAAAGAAATGGTGAAGAAAGAGGTGATTAAGTAGTTGGATGCAGGAATCATTTTTCCAATCTTTGACAACAGCTGGGTTAGCTGGTGCAATGTGTTCATAAGAAGGGTAGCATGATGGTGGTAAAAAATGATAACAATGAGCTGATATCTACAAAAACCGTCACAGACTGGAGAATTTGCGTGGACTACAGAAAATTAAATCTGACCACCCGGAAAGACCACTTCCCACTTTCCTTCATTGATCAGATGCTTGACAGATTGGCAGGGAGGTCCCACTTCTATTTTCTAGATGGGTACTTAGGGTACAATCAAATCTCCATTACACCAGAGGACAGAGAGAAGACCTCCTTCACTTTCCCATATGGCATTTATGCTTTTCGGAAGATGCCCTTTGACCTATGCAATGCACCCGACATATTCCAAAGGTGCATGATGGCTATTTCACTGACATGGTCGAAGACATAATGGAGGTGTCCATGGATGATTTCTCAGTGGTGGTAAACTCGTTCGACGAGTGCCTTATAAATCTGACCGGAGTGTTAAAAAGATGTATTAAGACTAACCTAGTACTTAATTAGGAGAAGTGCCATTTTATGGCACAAGAAGGCATAGTCTTGGGACACCGGGTACCAAGAAGGCATAGTCTTAAGAAGGCATTTTATGGTACAAGAAGGCATAGTCTTAAGACTAACCTAGTACTTAATTAGGAGAAGTGCCATTTTATGGTACAAGAAGGCATAGTCAAGGTGGATCGGGCTAAAGTTGACGTGATAGCAAAGTTGCCATCCCCCACTTCAGTCAAGCCAATCAAGAGCTTCCCCGGGTATGCCGGTTTCTACTGGAGATTCATAAAAGACTTCTCCAAAATTTCCAATCCTCTCTGTAAGTTGTTAGAAAAAAATCACCATTTCTTGTTTTCTGATGATTGCATGGTAGCATTCGAGGAGCTAAAAAAGAGGCTAGTCATAGCACCCATCATTGTTGCCCCCGACTAGGAGCAACCATTTGAACTCATGTGTGACGCCCGTGACTATGCAGTGGGGGCAGTGCTGGGACAACGGAAAGAAAAGCTAATGCACCCAATCTATTATGCCAGTAGAACGTTGAGTAGAGTCTAGACGAACTAAACTATAACTGAAAAGGAGATGCTGGTTGTGGTGTTTGCATTTGACAAATTCAGATCATACCTGATTGGCTCTAAGGTAATTTCTATACTGATCATGCATCTCTCTGGTACTTGATTAATAAGGAGGAGTCCAAACCGCACCTGATTCGTTGGGTGCTGTTACAGCAAGAGTTCGACCTTGAGATTCGGGACCATAAGGGCACCGAAAACCAAGTCGCTGATCATCTATCACGACTTGAAGGAGCCAAAAACTCAATTGAGGTTGAGGATATTCTGGAAATCTTTCCAGACGAGCAGCTACTCCCTACAAGCCTTGAGGAAGTGACATGGTATGCAGACTTTGCAAACTACCTGTCAAGCGGTATAGTTCCCTACGACCTTTCCTCTGTGCAAAAGAAAATTTTTTATCGTGACTACCGCATGTATTACTGGGATGAACCGTATCGGCGATATCCCATGAAACTTCAGGAAGCTTAAAATGGAGTTTACTATCATGGGTAAGAAGGTTTCTCTAAGAGGTATTCAACCTCCTGCTGCTAAGCTCATCCAGTCAGGTAGGATGGACAAGCTGCTTGCTAAACTAGTTGAGTTGTGCATTGTTTCAATGGGAGTACTAACAAAAGAGTCTCATAGGGGAGATGCTAGCTTGTTCTCATTAGAAGTTCAAGCTCAAGACCACGAGAAAACTGCAGAATTACAATCAGTTCTGCTGAAGTAAAATGATACATTTGAAGAGCCTAAGGAACTACCTCCTTCGAGAGAACATGACCACAAGATTGTGCTAAAAAGGATCTGCCCCAATCAACAAAAGGCCCTACATATATCTAGCTATTCAGAAGGATGAAATTGGGAAAATGTTAGATGAGATGGTGAACTGTGGAGTAATCAAACATAGTACCAGTCCATACTCTTCCCATATTATATTGATAAAGAAAAAGATGGTACATGAAGGATGCATGTGGATTATGGGGAGTTGAATAGCTGCACACTGGAACATAAGTTTCCAATCCCTGATAGTGAAGAATTATTAGATGAATTACATAGGGACAAGTACTTTTCAAATTTGGATCAGAGGTCAGAGTACCATCAAATTAGGATGTTTGAGTCTGATATTCCGAAAACATCATTCAGGACTCACCATGGTCATTATGAGTTCATGGTAATGCCTTTTGGAATGACTAATGCTCCTTCAATATTTTAGAGTCTAATAAATTAGATATTTTATGATCATCTCAGGAAATCCATTTTGATTTTCTTTGATGAGATACTTATCTATAGCTCCAGCTAGTCAGATCATTTGATCCATTTGGAAGAAGCTTTCCAAATTTTAAGGTCACATGTGCTATTTATCAAAAAAAAAAAAGAAAATGTGCCTTTGAGGTCACATATATAGATTATTCAAGTCATGTTATAACTGAGAAGGGAATGGTTGTGGAACAGTAAAAAGTATCCACTGTGTTGAGTCGGCCTCAATCAACCACCTTGAAGGGACTTAAAGGGTTTTTTTAGTCTTACTGACTATTAAAGAAGGTTCATAAAGAATTATAGCTTGTTTGTAAGACCTATACATAACCTACTGAAAAAGGAAAACTTTATTTGGAACTCTTTGGCTACTGAAGCTTTTGAGGCATTGAAAGGAGTTATTACATCATCTACTATTCTAACCTTGCCTGACTTCTCTAAGGAGTTTTTGGTAGAGACTGATGCTTCAGGTGAGGGCATTGGAGCAGTCCTAGCTCAAGAAAACAAACCAATAGCCTTCTTTAGAAAGGAATTGTGAGATAAAAATAAATCACTTTTAGTTTATGAAAGAGAACTCTTGGCTTTGGTGACTACAGTCCAAAAAATGAAGGCCCTATCTTTTGAGTATACACTTTGTGATTAAGATTGACTCGCAGTCTTAAATATTTACTGGAGCAGAGGATTACTATACCTAGCTAGCAGAAATTGTTAGTCAAGTTGTTTGGTTATGACTATATCATCTCCTATAAGAAAAGAAAGGAAAATATTGTAGCGGATGCCCTTTCAAGGAAGGAGGAAGCTATACATCTATTTAGAATTTCTGGAGTTTCATTAGATCTGTTGGAACCTGCCAAGCTCAGCTAGAATTAAGATCCACAATTGTAGATATTCATACAAAATATTCAGTCTATCTCAGCTCCTAAACCTTATTACTCATTCACTGGTAGTGTATTGAGCAGTAAGGGATCGGAAAGATGTGGGGTTGATCCTGTTCTAAGGAAGCAATTACTGTCATTCTATCATGACAGTCCTATAGGAAGTCACTCTGGAATCACTGCTACATACAAGAGGATAAAACATGACTTTTATTGGAAGAAGATGAAATATGATGTTTATAACCATATCAAGGAGTGTGACACTTACCAAAGATGCAAGTGTGAGAATGTGGCATACCCATAGGCTACTCCAGCCTTTGCCCATTCCAAAAAAATTAGGCAGGATATTTCTACGGATATCATAGAAGATTTACCTAAAGCAGCTGGCAAGGAAGTCATCTTTGTGTGGTTGTGGCAGGTTGAGCAAAGCTTCTTACTTCATTGCACTCAAGCATCCCTATACAGCTCTAGAGGTGGTTCAAACCTTTATGGATGAGGTGTTTAGGCTGCATGACTTGCCTAAGACTATAGTTTCAGACATGGATAAGGTGTTCGCATGCAGATTTTAGTAGAAATTATTTAAGTTGCAGAAGGTTTCACTCTTATCTTCTTCTACTTGTCATCCTCGAACAAATGGGTAGACTGAAGTTGTCAGCAGATGTTTAGAGTGTTACTTGAGATGCACGACTTCCGAGAAACTTAAGGAATGGACACTCTGGTTACCCCTAACAGAATGGTGGTATAACATTACTTTTCATTCAGCTACTAACATTACTCCATATGAAGCATTTACGGGCAAAAGCCACCACCACTCTTGCCTTACATGCCTTTGACTCTTAGCTGGAAGTGGTCGATAGGAGTTTGCAGGCTAGAAAATCCACCCTTGAGGGCTTTGAAGAATCATTTAGAAAGGGCCCAACATAGGATGAAGATGCAGGTAGACAATAGAAGAACTGAAATGACTTTCAATTGGGGGACTGTGTTTTTATAAAACTGCAGGCATAATGCAACTTTCCCTAAATGATCACACCCATCAGAAGTTATTAGCCAATTTTTTTGGACCATTCAAAATACTGTCCAGGGTTGGTTCTGTTGCTTACACCTCGGATTTGCCTCATTCCAAGATTTATCCCACCTTCCACATATCATTTCTTATGAAGAAACTGGGTAATCACACTGCTTCAATGACATTACCTGTGGCGCATTCTGAATCTGGCACGTCTTATTAGAACCTGAATCCATTATGGACCGGAGGTTAGCCAAGAAACATGGCAAGGCCATCGCTCAAGTTGTAGTGAAATGGTTAATTTCCCCACCAGAAGATAGCCCTTGGGAGGATCTGCAGCCCTTAAGCTGAAGGTCCATCAACTGTTGAAGGGGAGGGTATTGTTACGATTCTAGTAGCTCGCTTTCTAAATTCACATTCAGAATTCCAATTTTAGAATAGAAATTCAATAAATCGTTAGATTTAGTTAGAGGAAGATGGACTGCACGTGACTCTTTCAGTTAATTAGTTATAACTGCTTTTTCCTCTAATGTTACTAGCATATATAGACGGATCTGTATGATTGTAAGAATCTGTTTTTGGGAATGAAGATCAATAAAGTACTCCTTTCTTGTCTTCTCTCAATAAAACTCAAAACTCCAACTGAGTTCTAGAGATTCCGTTCAAGCGTAATTCTTTCCAATTGTACTATGTAGGTGTCTCTTCCTTTCTTTTTCTTAGCTCATAAATCTGGTGTGCATCAAATTACTAGGTAAATAAAATTTTTATACTTATGTTTGCTAACTCCTTTGTTGTATCTCATCAGTAGATTTATCACCTTATTCTATTAATTCCAGTAGCTATGCATCGACAACCGACGTCATTAACAATATTAGGGGTCACTTGATTGGGTGTATAAGAATAGTGCTGAATAAGGTGTATTGGTAATACATGGACTAGTAATGCATGTATTAGTAATACAAATATTCCTTATGCAAAAATTATTTCTTATCCACTATTTGGTGCGATGTATTAAAAATTAAAATGCATTGCATAATATTAAGAAAATTAGTTGTTTATAAAAATTTTCTCCATATTCTTTAACTTTAAAAAGACTTTAAGGATAATTTTATCTTTAACCATACTAATGCATGCATTAATAATCTTGGTCTTGCTAATACCATAATTTGTTATGTATTAGTTATATATAGGATAATACCAAATAGGTTATAGAACTAATACTTACATTATTAGTAATACATAGGTTGAAAAAAGTGTACCAAATAAGGGATTAGTAATATTAAAAGCTAACGACCCCTTAGTGTATATAGTTTTTAGTTATTGAAATTATCTATATTTAGTCGACATGATTTTTTGCATTAGAGAAAGGATACTAAAGCAAATAATTCATAAGTTACGATGTAGAAGCGTTAGTAGCTCGCTCGATGTGTCATTTTAAGAGGCATATATATTGCCCATAAAACCACTTTTGGAAGACTCTTTCGTATCTTCTATCGCAAGATTGCGTAAAAGTAGCATGTTTGTATCGAGTTTATCGTACACCCTTTAGCTTAAGGATACTATCTAACATGTAGAGCAATACATTTCTTGGATGTAGAATAATTATTAGTCAATAAGAAGGGGCATTTGCATCTATACCCGTTTTTTATGTCACATTTTAACTTGTGTCCACTTTGCAAAAAAAATTGCAAGCGTACCCGCTTTTTCGCATGACTTCAGTATACGGGGCTGAAGTAGCGAAGGCAATCACGCAAAACTTCAGTATTCTAGTAGCCGTGCCTGAGGTTCAGCTCTAGAGCTGAAGCTTTTGTTTTGTAACTGTCGAACTTCAGCTCTAGAGCTGAAGTTTTTGTTTGTAAGCTTCAGCTCTTTGTGTTGTAACTGGGAGAAGTTTTTTTTTTGTAAGCTTCAGTTCTAGAGCTGAAGTTTTTGTGTTGTACCTGGGAAACTTCAGCTCTAGAGCTGAAGTCTGAGGCAATCACTACTGTTTTTGGTGTTTCGCGGTTGATCAACTAGAAAAAAAGAGAACTAAATAACTTTAGGTCTAGAGCTGAAATTTTTGTCTTGTAATGGTCGAACTTCAGCTCTAGAGCTGAAGTTATTTAGTTCTCTTTTCTTTCTAGTGCTTGTGTTAGATAGTTAGTGTTTGATGGTAGTATTTGAGAAGAGGTTGTTTTGTCCCTTGCTGGAAAAAGAAAGAAAGAAAGAAAGAGGTATTTAAAAGCACTTCTTTGTCTTATATAGTTTGAATATTTTGAGGATGTTTTGGAGAAAAATTAAAATTTGACTATATTATTAATAGTCAAGATTGGGCACTTGGGCACTTGGGGCAATTGGGCCTTGGGCCAATTAAATAGCCCGAATTAATATTTTAGCCACCCATTATTTGATTAATTAAAAATGTTTTAGCCTTTTAATTTTAGAAAATATTTTAATATTTTTTTTTAAAATTCAAAAGAAGGTGGCTATTGGTTTTAAAAGGTGTCTGTTATGAAGAGATGAGTCTGTTAATTCCAACAGACTCCTAGACGTATTATAAATACCTATTTCATCTCCGAAACGAAATCATCTGAAAAAACCTTCATTTCTTTCTCTTCTACTTATTTTCTACAACTCACAACTATTTTGTTCTTGTGGAAATTTGAGTTAATTGCTAAAACTCGGATTTCAGATGCTTTGTAGAATCCTGGAGGAATTCTTCCATAATCCTTGTAGCAACGCATTTGGGAGGTTTAAATTCCTTAAGGACAGTGACTGTGATGATAGGCTATAATTACGTGTTTTAGTCGATTATTACACTATAATTTACTGCACTTTAGTTGAGTTTGCGCTTTAATCGCTAGCGTTTTGCACTAATTGTGTGTTTGATGACTTGTAGGCGTGATTCCGAGTTATATAGATGTTATGGAATGAATTTAAGTGATTTAAAGCTTTAAAGTCTGAGTAAAAGCTCAAGGAATTAAGCCGGGATCGTGTTCGGGGTCAAATTTGATAGTTGAGAACAAACGAAGACTCGATGAGGCATATTGTACACTGTCTAGTAAAATGTACATAACTTTTTACTCAGAACTCCATCTTGGCTTTATAATATGTGGTTGGAAAGATAACTCAAAGAGCTACAACTTTCATGTTTTGCGTTTTTTCAAATTCTAAACGGAAAAGGGTGAAACACCGCGGTTTTATCGCGACCGCGGCAGAACTGCGGCAGAGTGCAGACGCAGACAATTGAAGAATCAGAGGCCATGTTTGGCCGCGGTTTGACCGCGACCGCGGAAAAACTGCGGCAGGAGGCGGAAATTTCAGGGACTTATGTGCAAAACATGGAATTTTAAGTCCTAAACCCTATATAAAACAAAAGAGGCCAGCCAAGAACGGGTGAGGGGACATATTTTGGACAAAAATTAGACCTAAGGAGGCAAGAGACACTACTTTAGGGTTAGACAACACCTTTGGAGGCAAGAACACATTGGGAGCAAGGCGGAGAATTTTTCTACGAGTTTTTCCTTCCTCTTACTATTTTTCATTGTTGGTTATGACAAGAGAGGTTGCTCTGATGGTAAGCAACCCCCACTTCTAACCAAGAGGTTGTGAGTTCGAGTCTCCCCAAGAGCAAGGTGGGAAGTTCTTCGAGGGAAGGATGTCGGGGGGTCTATTTGGAAACAGCCTCTCTACCCTAGGGTAGGGGTAAGTTCTGCGTACACACTACCCTCCCCAGACCCCACTAAGTGGGATTATACT
>MU733923.1:39420-58543 GCA_026770625.1 Nicotiana glauca | reverse complement strand
GATTGGTAGAGAATACTTAGGCGAAATTATAGAAGACATAGTGGGAAGGATTCCGACAATTGGGAAAATCATAACTTTAGACCTCCTTAATCTTGTCTCTAACTCGTAGTATATTTAGTTGTTAATTTAATAGTTTAATTTGTTAGTTAATTATTTAAACACAATAATCTAAATATCTATAAGTTAGGAATTGTTCAAGCTTGTCTTCTTGGTGATAGTGAACAGCTGTAGCTAAACCTTAGTTCTCTGTGGGATTCGACTCCGAACTTGTAAACCGGATTATATTTACAACGACCACATTATTTTTTTTATAAGGCATAGTTGGGCGTGATCAGACTACACTATCAAGGCCTAATTATTTTGTCCCATATTCTATTATAGTTTTCTAACAGTCTTAAGGAATTTAATCAACACTGCAATGGAGGCTTCTGGTAGTGATTCTGGTTTCAACAAAATGTTCGAAGTGTTCAAACTTGATCGATTTAATGGCTCAAATTTCATCCGCTGGAAAGACAAATTGTTGTTCTTTCCCACGGAGTTGAAGTTTCTGCTTATATGATTGAGTCATCTATTAATTTATGGCATGCTAGACTTTCATATATTAATTTTCGATATGTTAAGTTTATGTCTAAAAATAAATTAATTTCTGCTGTTGAGAATAATGATAAAATATGTAAAATTTGCATACAAGCTAAGATGACTAAGAAATCTTTTTCAAAGAATGAAAGAATATTTAATCTACTTGAACTTGTGCATTCCAATATATGTGAATTGAATGGTCATTTAACTAGAGGTGGAAATAGATACTTTATTACTTTTATAGATGATCATTTTAGATATACACATGTTTACTTAGTGAAAACAAAAGATCGAGAATTTTATATGTTTAAGAGTTATAAAGCATTAGTTGAAAATCAATTGGTAAAGAAGATTAAAATCCTACATAGTGATCGAGGAGGCGAATGTCTTTCCAATGAATTTTCTATATTTTGTGAAGAAAATGGTTTGATTCACCAAGTAAGTGCACCGTATACCCCACAACAAAATGGTCTTGCTGAAAGAAAAAATAGAACGTTGGTAGATATGGTTAATGACATGCTTTTACATGCAAAGTTACCAACGAATTTGTGAGGAGAAGCTTTGTTAACGGCTTGTTTTGTGCATAATAGAGTACCTTCAAATGAATTTAAGGTTTCACCATATGAATTCTGGAAAGGAAGAAAACCCAACTTAAATTTCTTAAGGGTATGGGGTTGTTTAGCCTATTATAGAATTCCAGATCCTAAAAGGACTAAGTTAGGATTCCAGATCCTAAAAGGACTAAGTTAGAAACTAGAGGAATTAAAAGCATATTTGTAGGATATGCTGAGAACTCAAAGGCATAAGATTATTAGACATTGAGTCTAAGTATATTGTGGAATCTAAAGATGTTGAGTTCTTGGAAACAAAGTTTATTGGTGATTCTAATAATTCACATGAGGACACAGAAATTACTAAACAAGATGGTAATGCAACAAGCAATGGTGATCATGCAGTAACTCAAGAAAATCGTGCAGAACCTAGTTCTTTTTCTAACAATAAAAAAAAGGCAATTGAATCTCCTGTAGAACCAAGAAAAAGTCAAAGAGTTAGAAAAGAAAAAAATATAGGTTCTGATTTTATTTCTTCTCAAGCACTAGTCTTTTTGGTATAAGGAAGTCGAGATGAGGTATTAAATAAAATATCCATTATTTTAAATTTAGAAGAGGATCCTAAAACCTATAGTGAGGCTATGGCTTCGCGGGATTCTTCTTTCCGGAAAGAAGCTGTAAATGATAAAATGAATTCTCTTTTATCAAATGGTACATGGGTATTGGCACATTTACCTTCTAATACTAAACCTATTAGGTGTAAATGGGTTTTTAGAAGAAAATACAATACTGATGGTTCTCTACAAATATTTAAAGCTAGACTAGTAGCCACGGGATTTAGACAAAAGGCAGAGTAGATTATTTTGACAAATATGCTCCTATTACCAGGATTACCTCAATAAGAGTATTATTTGCTTTGGCATCAATATATAATCTAAATGTCCATCAAATAGATGTTAAGACGGCATTCTTAAATGGCGATCTTGATGAAGAAGTTTATATTGAGCAATCCGAAGGGTTTGTGCTTCCTGAAAATGAGAAGAAAGTTTGTAAATTAGTTAAGTCCTTGTATGGATTAAAAAAAGCTCCAAAACAATGGCATAAAAATTTTGATAGTGTTATATTATCAAATGGTTTTAAACATAACGGAGCAGATAAATGCATTTATTCCAAATTTACAAAGGACTATGGAGTGATAGTATGTATTTATGTTGATGACATGCTAATCATAGGAACTAACATGCAAGGCATAAATGAAATTAAGAAGTATTTAAATTCTCAATTTAAAATGAAAGATTTGGAGAAGTTGATACTATCTTAGGTGTTAAAGTTAAAAGACATAGTGGGGGTTTTGCCTTATGTCGGTATCACTATATTGACAAGGTTCTTTCCAAATTTAATCATTTGGGTATTAAGGAATTTAATACTCCATTTGATACTTCTAGCAAGATATTTGAGAACTCCGAAAGATCCGTTATTCAATTATACTATGCTAGTGCAATTGGTAGTTTAATGTATGCTATGCAATGTACTAGGCAGATATTACTTTTGCGGTTTGTAAATTGTCAAGATATACTCACAATCCAAGTGATGATCATTGGAAAGGTATAGTGAGGGTACTTGGTTGTCTGAAAAAGACAAAAACTTTGCCTTGTATTATAACAAATTTCCCTCAGTGTTAGAAGGATATTGTGATGCTAGTTGGATAACTAGTGTTAGTGATAAAAAGTCAACGTCTGGGTGAATATTCACTTTAGGTGGAGGAGAAATTTCATGGGCTTCTAAGAAACAGACATGTATTACTCATTCCACAATGGAATATGAGTTTATTGCTTTATCAGCTGCAGGAAGAGAGGCAGAATGGCTGAGAAATCTATTGTTAGATATAAAGTTGTGGCCACAACCAATGCTAGCTGTTCTCTTGCACTGTGATAGTGAAGCAACTATGTCTAAGGCATTTAGCAAAATATACCATGGAAAATCTATACATATTTCTTTAAGACATGAGTACATAAGATACTTAATTTCGGATGGAATTATTACTGTTGTGTACATCAAGTCTAAAGACAACCATGCTGACCCATTCACTAAAGGACTCGCGAGAGATATGATAATAAGCGCAACAAGTGCTATGGGTCTAAGATAATTTAAATTTGTCACTAGTAACGGGAACCTTACCTTTCTTATTGTTTAAGAATATTAAAGGTTTAAAAGGTAATAACAAGTTATAATTGTTACGGATAGCAGGTACTGGAATTAGTACCTAGAAAGGAGGATGAGTATAAAAATACTCTTAATGAAGAAGCAGAATTCAGTTTAAGGACTAAAGAAGTCCTTAACATCCTTGTTAAGGACTTGGTTAAATCTTCACCTAAGTAAACACAAGAAGTGGTGCTGCTTCAATTAAAGTTTGGAGCACAAAACTAGATAAGTATTTATGAATTCAGAAAGTAGCACAAGGCCATAATCGGGTGCTAAAACTCACGGTGAACAAGTTGTCGAGTTGGTACGATTTATGTATATAAATAAAGCTTTTTCGTCTTGTCGTATAGGAATTGTGGTTTAATAGAACTTAATCTAACCATTAATTTCGACAAGGTCTTGAATAGTTTATACAAGTAGTAGGTATAAATCGTAAGATACCTACTATATGCATGAATCTCATAAATAACATCAATCACTAACTAAGTGGGGGATTGTTAGATAGTTAGTGTTTGATGGGAGTATTTGAGAAGATGTCGTTTTGTCCCTCGTTGGAAAAAGAAAGAAAGGAAGAGGTATTTAAAAGCACTTCTTTGTCTTATATAGTTTGAATATTTTGAGGGTGTTTTGGAGGAAAATTGGAACTTGACTATATTATTAATAGTTGGGAGATTGGGCACTTAGGCACTTGGGGCAATTGGGCCTTGGGTCAATTAAATAGCCCGAATTAATATTTTAGCCACCCATTATTTGATTAATTAAAAACGTTTTAGCCTTTTAATTTTAGAAAAATATTTTAATATTTTTTTAAAATTCAAAAGAAGGCGGCTATTGATTTTAAAAGGTGTCTGTTATGAAGAGATGAGTCTGTTAATTCCAACAGACTCCTAGAGGTATTATAAATACCTATTTCATCTCCAAAACGAAATCATCTGAAAAAACATTCATTTCTTTCTCTTCTACTTATTTTCTACAACTCACAACAATTTTGTTCTTGTGGAAATTCGAGTTAATTGCTGAAATTCGGATTTCAAAGGCTTCGTAGAATCTTGGAGAAATTTTGCCATAATCACTGTAGCAATGCAATTGGGAGGCTTAAATTCCTTAAGGACAATGACTACACTATTAAGGCCTAATTATTTCGTCCCATGTTCTATTATAGTTTTCTAACAATCTTAAGGAATTTAAACAACACTGCAACGGAGCTTCTGGTAGTGATTTTGGTTTCAACAAAATGTTCGAAGTGTTCAAACTGAATCGATTTAATGGCTCAAATTTCACCCGCTGGAAAGACAGATTGTTGTTCTTTCTCACGGAGTTGGGAATAGCATATCTGCTGAGTCAAGATTGGGCACTTGGGCACTTGGGGCAATTGGGCCTTGGGCAAATTAAATAGCCCAAATTAATATTTTAGCTACCCATTATTTGATTAATTTAAAATGTTTTAGCCTTTTAATTTTAGAAAATGTTTTAATATTTTTTTAAAATTCAAAAGAAGGTGGCTATTGGTTTTAAAAAGGTGCCTGTTATGAAGAGATGAGTCTGTTAATTCCAATAGTCTCCTAGAGGTATTATAAATACCCGTTTCATCTCCAAAACGAAATCATCTAAAAAACCTTCATTTCTTTCTCTTCTACTTATTTTCTACAACTCACAACTATTTTGTTTTTGTGAAAATTCGAATTAATTGCTGAAACTCGGATTTCAGAGGCTTTGTAAAATCCTGGAGGAATTCTGCCATAATCCCTGCAACAACGCAATTGGGAGACTTAAATTCCTTAAGGACAGTGACTACACTATCAAGGCTTAATTATTACGTCTCATATTCTATTATAGTTTTCTAACATCTTGGGTATTTCAGTTCTTTTCTTTCTTCTTCAACTTCTATTTTTGGTCTTTCGTTTTGTAATTTTAAACTCTAGTTATTTCTTGCTTACTGAATTATTAATACTCTTGAATTCAAATTTTATTTTAAACAAGTTCCCTTCTAAACCGACCTGATAAAGATAAAGAACTATCGATATACAAGTGTATTCAGCATAAATTCTTATTATGAGTAGAACAATAACTTCAAAGATATTATATTACAGAATACAGATGTACATTTAAAGCAAACATAAATTGTTTCAATGTGTGCTGAGCACCAAAAATAAATACGTACTACATAAAAGGTAAAAGTTAGAAGGATGAGGAGAAATGGAGCTAAAGTTATTTTAAAAATGGGTACAAGTTAAAAGTTTTAAAAAAATAGGTATAGGTTAAATGAGGGCGACTAAATAGGGCGTTCCGTACAATTTTTACAATAAAAAGTGCTATTTCATATCGCAAGAGTGAATTTTCTAGGAAAATCGAGTTCTTGAGATTGCTATGATAATTATGGTTCATTATGGGCTAAATGTGTATTTCCAAAAATACAAAGAAATGACCCCCTCTCTCCCTCTCCCTTCACAAAAAAAAAAAGGAAAAAAGAAGAAAGGGAGTTGAATTGTTGTTGTTTTAGAACACCAAAGTTGTCTAACCAATGTACAAACGTTAATAAGATTACTGACAATACTGAGTATACCTATTTTACTCCAAAAGTCAACGCTATTTGGGCAGCCCTATTGCTCGGTCAAATGGTCTTTTGGATATGTATAAATTTATTTTTAGTTTTATGACTTAATTTTTTTTTACATATGAGAGATTATTTTTACGTATAAATTTTTTTAAAAGGACACTTTATTAATTCTAACAACGTAAATAGTCATGAAGATGAATGAACATTGTCAATATTTCCAGGTTTATTCCTTTACATAGAGGCTGAAGAATATAGAGCTGAATAATACTAAAGAATTTTTAAATATCTATTTAGCACATCATTGTGTACTATAGTTAGTACTCCTACTTACTACTACTTGCACACATTCATGTATGTCTGCGTGTGAAAAATCAAAATGTTTTAATAATTGAGAGAAAATTGAAGTTCAGTTATTGTAATAAATGTATTAGTTATTTGTATAATAGGAATAATATTGAATACCACATAGAACAACTTATGAGACATTTGGACATTTTAGTTGAAATGAAAAACGAAAAGATAAAAAGAAAATTGCTCTAGATTTAACAGAAAACAACTTATGGGACATTCGAATAGTCAGATTCCTTTTTTTTTCCACGAACAGTCCGATTCTTTTTTTTTTTTCCTCTAAAAAATCCTCCTTTAATTCTTAGTATTTAAATAAATGCCACTTGCTCTCAAGCACAATTTTCATTTTCCTCCTCTCCATTTAGCACTCACCAAACGCTCTCTCCAGATTCTCTCATACAGAGATCGAAGATGGCGCTATCCACAGGCCGAAGAACCGTCAATCATCTCTTGAAACCTTTAACGGCGGCGGTGTCCGCCACGCGCCACGTATCGTCGGACTCGACCGCCACAATGACGGTAGAAACCAGCCTCCCATTCACCGGCCACAAGATCGATCCTCCATCCCGCACCGTCGAAACAAGCCCTAACGAACTCATGACTTTTTTCAAGGACATGGTGGAGATGCGGCGGATGGAGATCGCCGCGGATTCGCTCTACAAAGCAAAACTCATCCGTGGATTCTGCCATCTCTACGACGGACAAGAAGCCGTCGCTATTGGCATGGAAGCCGCAATTACCAAAAAGGATTGTATAATTACAGCTTATAGAGACCATTGCATCTTCCTTGCCCGCGGCGGAGGGTTATATGAGTCATTTGCGGAACTTATGGGAAGGAAAGATGGATGTTCGAAAGGTAAAGGAGGATCCATGCATTTTTATAAGAAGGATAGTGGATTTTATGGAGGTCATGGTATTGTTGGTGCTCAAGTACCTTTAGGGATTGGATTGGCATTTGCACAAAAGTATTCGAAGGAGGAGCATGTCAGTTTTGCCATGTATGGTGATGGTGCCGCTAATCAAGGGCAGTTGTTTGAGGCTTTGAATATGGCTGCTTTGTGGGATCTTCCTGCTATTCTAGTTTGTGAGAATAATCACTGTAAGATACTCAACTCAATCCACCATTTTGACTAGATTCCAACTAATGCCTTTGAAAGATTTGCTAAACAATTACACACCGTCAATCCGCAGAACTTAAACTCATACTTTGTGGACGTTTGGACATAAGAATTGTGAAATTCGGGAAAAAAGTGGGTAAACTTTTTTTTAAGTGAAAATGGTATTTGAAAATTAGAGTTGGGTTTGCACATTAATGTTTTTGCTTTTTTGAGTGAGTTGAATTGAAAATTTTGAAAAATAACTTTTTGGAGTTTTTTAAAATTTCGAAAAATCTCAAAATTCAACTTAAACACAGATTTTGAAAAAAAGTAAATTATTTTTCTCCAAAAAAGTTAAAATTTTCTTATGGCCAAACAGGCCGTCCTCACTTTTGTGTGACATTCTTTCCCTTTCCGCCTATCACAAAAAATGACATATTTTCTGTGTTAAATATAATTTAACTTTACTAGTCAAACAACATTACATAAATTGGGAGGGAAGAGTAGTACTTTAAAAGTCCTTTCTTTTAAGTAGCAATACACATTTGATTGATAAGTGGACTTTTTCGAACAACTTTTTTGCATACATTATTCAGTGTCGTGCATTTCTCTATGTTACAAGTCTTCAAGTGTTTTTCGTTTGTAAATGTATGTGTTTTTCTGTAATATTCTGATGAGTATTATGCTTGCATAACCAAGGACTTACAAACTATTGACTATAATTGGCATTTGCTACAGAAAATTGCCTACTTTTGTTGAGTATGTAATGTGTCGTTCACTTCAAATGCGCATGATTGCTTTTCTGATGCAGATGGAATGGGGACAGCAGAATGGAGAGCTGCAAAGAGTCCAGCTTATTACAAAAGAGGAGATTATGTTCCTGGTCTGAAGGTACAGTGAATCACAACTTGCAACTCCTTTTTGTTAACACTTATTGAGAGAAATTGGATGATTTTGCTTTGTTTTTTGTTTTATTTTTGGGAGATGATAGTGATGTGCTAGTAATACTCAACTAAACATTTCTTGTTAAATCTGGAATAAACTAAAACCTATTTAGCTTTGAATTGATTTTACTTGTCAAAAAAGCAGTTGAAGATTTCCTTCAATTAGAAGCCAGGATCTAGGCTTTCATATGAGCTCTGATTTTTTATTTTAAATGGAGTTGAATTTTTCCATAGTTAATGAAAGGTATCTTACAAATGTAGATAGCTAGTTATGTTGTCGTTGCTCATGACTTCCTACTTTTGCCAGTGTTATCAAAGGCAAAGTGCAAAAAAGCTCTAAGGCTGGTTGGGGATTTAAGCGCAAAGCGCAAAATAAAACATGGGCTTTAATGAAAAAATGCGCAGTTGGAGAAGAAGTAAAAATATGTATATGTAGTCCAAGACCAATAATTATAAGCATGAATAACAAATATATTGAAAAAAAATTGAAAAAAACATTACAATAAAGTCGCCTTTTCCTGATTACACTCATTAGTACGGTAAAATATGCCTTAGAGCCTTGATGGGACACTGAAGTGCCCGCAAAGCAACGCGAAGCGCTCAACATGTTTTGAGCTTTGCTTTAGGGCTAAGCGCTCCTGTGACTACACTGACTTTTGGTGCTCCGGTTCTAAGTGACTCCACTTCTGATGCATGCTCAAGCAAGGAAAGAGGCATTTCCTGGTATTTTTTTGAATAGAGATTTTTTATTGTGGCTAAGATGTTATACTCTGGAGAGCGATGTATGGCCACTGGATTAAGTGAAACTAGCCTTACAAATATTGAAGAAAGTTTAAATATGATGTGTCATTTTGAGGAAAGTCCCCTAAAACTAGTGTAGGGATTGTCTTGACTGTCAAAAAGGGAAAAGAAGAAAGAAAAGAAGAATGCCTTTTGATTTCAGACAGAATAAGGGTATCCTTCACTTTGATAAGTTATGGTATTGTTTAGGGGTGGCAATTTGAGTCCAAATCCATTTAACCCGCCTAACCTGCCCAAGGTTGGGTGGGTCAATTTGTTGGACTCAGCCATCTTGACCCAACTTATTTTCCATCTAAAGTTCGGTTGATTTTTAGCACAAACTGATCATGATTAACTTTGCTAAAATATCATAAAAATAACTTCTTCTTTTTTAACATGTTATATATGAACATAGCAAAAGAAAAAGTCTTATTTGATAATTAAACAATTAATAAGAAAACGATACACATTAATTAAAGCTTGGTAAGAGTTTGGCGGGTTAGCTATGATCCAAATTTTAGCCCAACTTGACCCAGTGCATCTTAGTCCAAGTTACTTTTGGGCAGGTTATTGACCCACCCAAAATAAGCCGAACCCGCCTATTTGACACTCCTAGTATTGTTAATGCCATGGCTTGCTATATATATAAATAGTACGGAATAAAATACTGATTAGTTGTACATAGGTTAAAAAATACTATCAAACAAGGAGTTAATAACACCCAAAGCTAATACATGTACTGTTTTCGCTAATATGTCCTATCAAACGACCCGATAAAGTAATAGATTTCTCGGATGTAGAAGAATCGTTAGTCAATAAAAAGTACTATTTCATATTGCAAGATTGATTTTTCTAGGGAAATCGTGTTCTTAGAATTGCTATGATGATTATGGTTTATTATGAGCTAAATGTTCAATAAATACAAAGGAATGAGGTTCTGCTCAAAAAGAGAAAAAGAGGGAGTTGAATTATTGTTGTGTTAGAATGCTAAAGTTTCCCAATCAGTGTACAAACATTAAGAGGGTTGGTGACAATATTGAGTATACCTTATTTACTCCAAAAGTCAATAATCTTGGGGCAACCCTATTTCTAAAAGAACAAAAATTGTCAATATTGATCCCCATTGAAATTTTGCAGAGAGATTTTTTATCGTGGGTAAGATTTTGTTAAACTCGGGAGAACAATGTATGGCCACTGAATTAAGTGAAACTAGATTTACAAATATTGTAGACTGTTTAAATATGATGTGTGTCATTTTGAGGAAAGTCCCCTAAAACTAGTGTATAGGAGTTGTCTTGACTATCAAAAAGGGAAAAAAAGAAAGAAAAGGATGCCTTTTGACTTCTGACAGAATAAGGGTATCCTTCACTTTGATAATTTATTTTTGGCGCTGTGGATGTAATGCATGAGCATGGCTCACATCTATGAGAACTAGGATGATTGTGCAGGTACACTGTTGTTTGTAAGCTTGATGTATGGTTCAAATGCTATAATTACCTATATACTATTTCTATCGGGATCCCAGTAGTCCTAGATTATGTAGAAAAATGTATTAGTTTACAGGGCAGGTCTAACAAAACAGTGGGAAGGAGAAGGAAAAAAAACGAGAGAGAGAGATTTTTCCTGCCACAACGATAGAGAAGGACCAATTATTAAGTTTCAGTGGGTGATGTAGAAAATATTGATGTTTCGTGACTCTTGTGCTCTTTTTATATGTTAAACAGGTAGATGGTATGGATGCCCTTGCTGTTAAACAAGCATGCAAATTTGCTAAGGAGCACGCCCTCAAGAATGGACCGATTGTAAGCACTTATCATACCTTTTTCTAGATTAATTTTTGGTTATACTCTAATAATTTTATGGGACTTTAAAAAAGAACTAGCAAGCGTTGGACCAAGTATTATTGACAGAAGGAAAGAAAAGGAAAAAGAAATAAAGCAGAGATGCTAAAATCAAATTGCATACAATTGTTACTATTATCTTTTGCCCAAGACGATATAGTTTGTTGTTGTGGCAGTATATAATTTTTCCTTTTGGGTTTAATCTAATTCATGGCTAACTGTCAATCTGAAAGTCCAAAAATGCCATGAAGAATCTGTAAGGAAAAAGCGACATCTTGCATAATTTCATTGAGAGTGACAACATTTCTGTCCAGGGATGTAACCCCTGTTTTCCACAGTATAAACTGGGAAAGGGAAGGCGATAGGCACCCGTTTTCTGGGGAACTTAGTTCGTCTTTGAGTTACTGGAGTTATTGGTCACAACGACATCCCACTATCTTGTCCTCCATATTAAAAGAAAAAAGAAGTAATCAAAAGGAAAACGGCAAGTAGGTTATTCATGAGTTCATTGCCTCATATAGGGATCATGAACTTTGCTGTAGTCAACACTGATTATATGTATGATCTCTATAGACACTTGTGTTACATCCATTAGTAAAGACCCTGTTTGTAATGGACTAATTATTATGATCGGTTCAGTAAGATAACCCACTCAGGCAAGTATTTCTATGCCTTTGAAATTAGAAGAGGATGCATGGGCTGAAAAATGTGTAGCAGTTGAGACGATGACTTAAATAATGGAAATATGCTATTCATTAAAGATGGTCTCTCTTCTACTTGGGTCTATTTTATATAATTTTACTTGAGTAGAATCGATCATATTAACACAGTGCAGGTGGTTTATGCTGACGTTTCTTCCTAGAATCGTTGATGGAAGGAATTGGATTACCTAATGCAATATTAAAATGTTGGTTGAGTATTTTCTAGGTGATGGGCTTAGTTTGTGAATTTTGGAAAAGTTAAATGGAGTGACATTGTCGGTGAGGATTCATTAAGTTGACCCTAACTTGTTTGAGATTGAAGCGGCGTTGTTGTTGTTTCAAAGAAGGGCTCTAAACATTTTTTTTGCTTATTTATCTTTTATTTAATTGGTTAATAGGATTAGGATCCATAAGCTCATCGCCGATGAATTTTTCTACATAAACGAATTTGAGGAATCCATAATTGGTAGCAATTAGCAATTATGCCGACTAGGGATCGGCTGATTTTGCTTTTAGGACTCTGCCGGCACCTTATGAGTAATTGGTAGCAATTATGCTAATGCTTCTTAGTACTTTAATTTCCGTTTACAGTGTCACATATGATGCACATTAATTTTGTGCTAAATGTGCTTTAGTTAATTCTTTTTGGGCTGCACATGTTATTTAGTTTCTTTTTTCTTTTATTTGTGAAAGGAACACTAAGTGAGATGGTTAAAATGAAGTTTTGAAAATGCTAAGATCAATACATGGAAATGAGCTCTTTTTAAAAAAAATGGAAACAGGCCAGACCAAGGACATGTCTTGCATTGAGGCTTATGCTCTTTTTTTTTTTTGTGGTGGGTTGTATTATGTAATTTCTTGCAGAATTCAATGTCAGTTATATTCATACATTAGTATTGTTTTCTTTTACTTCATGTTAAGCTGATTATAATATGTTGATGTTTCTTTCAATTTTGTTCAGATTCTTGAAATGGACACCTATAGGTACCATGGTCACTCTATGTCTGATCCGGGAAGCACTTACCGAACTCGTGATGAAATTAGTGGTGTTAGACAGGTCAATACATTCCATAGACTATCTAATACATGTCAGCTCGCAAATGCTTCGCATAAAAGCTTAACAAGATTATCTTTAATTTTACAGGAACGTGACCCTATTGAAAGAATCAGGAAACTCATATTAGCCCATGATATAGCCACAGAGAAGGAGCTGAAGGTATAGACGACTTTCTAAAGCTTGTACTTGGGGAGACCGCGTTTTTTATTTCACCTTGATCTTGAGAGGACCTCTTAACTGTTTTGTCGGTTTTGGTTCCTTCTCTCCAGGATATTGAGAAAGAAAAGAGAAAAATTGTAGATGAAGCCATTGCTAAAGCAAAGGTGAGGGTGGTGCTTTTATCTTCTATTCTTTACTGATTCTAAATACCGTAGCTGTTTTCTTAATAAATAAAGATAGTAGCTGACTAGTAACTGCTTATACTGTTTTTCAGGAGAGTCCTATGCCTGACCCTTCTGAGCTCTTTACCAATGTATATGTGAAAGGGTTTGGAGTTGAGGTACGTAATTGTTCTAATCACCCCCTTTAAATTATTTACTGGTAACTGTAGAAATTAAGTGATAATTGCACAATTTTCATTGGAGCACATTATATGAGCACTTGAGAAAATCTGCAACTGATTTTACCCCCAACCTCCAAATACTAACGAGGTAGCACATTATTTTATGATCATCCTTGAAACAAACTCCATTTAATATGGTCTGTGCCTACTATTCTACTAAGAGCACTTTGACAGGTTATATACCTTTTTATTCATATAACCATAGTTGCTCTCGAGTAACCTGTTCCTTTTGTTGTGTCTTGTGCGTCTATTGTAACTGTTTTCACATTGAGATAGCAAAACTGGCAGTTTCACACGATCTTCACTTTTATAAGAGTGGCCTATGGAGTTAAGTTGATGGGTTTGTTGCTGTAATCTGACCATTGAATAGAGAGGTTGACCTAGGCTTGCCTGTATTACTAGTTCTAATGTTGTATTTTCTTATTCCTGTTTCGCATTCGTACATGCTGTGTTATTCGCTTCTAGTACCCTGCTATCTTCTTTTTACAATTGTTTGGTGCTTTACTTTCACTGTTCCTTGAGCCAAGGGTCTACCGGAAACAACCTCTCTATCTTTGTAAGGTAGGAATAAAGTCTGCGTGCACACTATCCTTCCTGGACCCCACTTGTGGGATTACACTGGGTGGTTGTTGAATTCCCAGACCAAGGAAACCTTACCTCACAAGCTTTATGGAGACTAGCTCATGCAAAGGGATCAGTTTTTGTGTCAATAGTGGTTATTGGCCTTCCTTTCTATTTCACAGTATACTAAGAAGGGATAACTGTTTGTAACTAGAGTAGCATGCGGGGCTTGATAATTTTTTAATCACTGGTCCTTGCTGGTATTTTGCTGAGAGTACTTTGACAAGTGATTAATTCATTTATATTAGTTTCCATGTGATAAAGTAACCTTTTGTCAATTTGTCATCGTGTTGTGCCTCTTTTATTATTGTATACAAAAGGAGCTACAGTGAACTGGGAGTTCGACACAATCTTCTCTATTATATGTAATTGAATTGGAATGATATAATATCGATTCACACATAAGAGAAGGTTCTCTAGGGTTTTTCTTGATGAAATTAAGTTGACGGGTTTGATGCTCTAATCTGACCATAGTGAACTGGGAGTTCAACACAATCTTCTCTATTATATGTAGTTGAATTGGAATAGTATAATATCGATTCACACATAAGAAAAGGTTCTCTAGGGTTTTTCTTGATGAAATTAAGTTGACGGGTTTGATGTTCTAATCTGACCATTGAACTTAGAGGGGACTTTTAAACCGTAAATTCCCAAAACCAAGGAACAATATAGGGTTTGATGCTCTAATCTGACCATTAAATGTAGCAGTTGGTACCTCTCCACTATGCTTTTTTTTAGGTCAATCTAAGATGTTGGTTCAGTGTTCTGTAACTCCGTAGCCTTTGTGATTGCAGTAGCATGTATTGAACGAGCCCTTGAGTGATTTCTTCTGCGATTTTTGCTTTATTGCCTTAAATGAACTGGAAGTGCTAATATGATAGCTTTAGGATATGAGCCTGGAAATTGAACTGTGGCAATGAGTGGTTAACTAATCTTCAAGAGAGGTAACATGGTTCTTGTCAGTTCAGATTTTATAGGGAGTTGTTGAATACATTATATACTCCAATGTAACTTTAAACAGTATAACTATTCAAACAGTGAATGGAAAGACAACTTACAAAGTGAATGTCTTGTTAAGGAGCTATTCTTTTCTGGGTGAATTACACTAGGTTTAGAATGTTCTGATGACGCCTATCAACGTTTGTTCTTTTCAGGCCTGTGGAGCAGATAGGAAAGAAGTCAGAGCTACACTTCCATGAGGGCTGTGTTTGCATATTTTTGATTGCCTTCTCATATGCACAAGAGATAAAGCTATAACTACAGCAAATAAGTGTGATAGTAAAATCATTGGGCTTCATCATGCATAGTAACTGAAATGGTTTATCTTAAATGTAGGAACTTGCTCTTTGTTAATGTTTTCTTTCTCTAACTGTAAGCATTTGGCTGGTGTATCCTTTCTACACGTCCCATCTTAGATGGTAATAAATTTGAGTTATAGCGTCGTTGGATGGTGTTTTCAGCTTGAGTTTTTTTTTTCTAGCTCGACTTGTTTTTACTCTTGACATTCCAACCACCATTTTACGTCATTGTTCCTTAGACCATCTTATTTGAGTAGAGAGATATTAGCCTCATTGTGCAGTTGTCGTCCTATCTTGGTAGTCGGTGGAGCTTCACATTGGCAGGGTATGGTACCATTGAACTACTGTATAATGGTTCTGAACAGGCAAAGTGATAGGTAAGGAGATAAAGGAAAGAGTTCTGTAATTCTCTCAATGTCGACAACAATGACTTGATATGCCTGTTTGGGATGGTGTATGCATTTTTCCTAAACTTCATCAAGCCTATTTGCCTATTTATTTCAAACTAGAGTTCATAATTTTAAGATTGTGCTTTTAGTACAGATTCGGAAACAGATTCTCTACCCCGGGTAGGGGTAAGGTCTGTGTACACACTACCCTTCTCAGATCCCACACACCTAGGATTATACTGGGTTGTTGTTGTGCTTTTAGTATAGAGTGTGGTGAGGCGTCAAGTCTGTACTGCTTTCGCCAAACTTAGGATTCATCGGATTCACCAGTTTATAGGCTGATGCGCAGTCTGAGGCTCAAAGGGACTGAACTTGATGCAGAGCGTTTTGGTTGATAACAGGATTGATCATCATGCAATGTCTCTAGTCCTCGTTTGCATACTTAATTGTCTTCTACTGGGGTTGTATATACATCTGATTTTTTTAAAAAAGGCATTCTATATTAAGCTAATCCATTATTACGAAGAAATAGTAGATGCTATGTTTTCAAAAAATCCTCGTGAACTCATAATGAACCAATTAATTTAGTTTGTTAAACTAGAAATATTCATTTCAAACCAGGGCTGTTAAAATACCGTCAGATTACATTTATCACTGAAATACGATATGGGGCAGGTTTCAAAAGTACGAATACGGGATTAGCTGAATGCTAGGGAGAGTATCGAGAGTTCTTTTCCCAACTCACTTTTTCTTTAAAGTATTTCAATATTTATTCTCCTCGTGGGCAGCATATTAAAAGGCTGGTAACAGAATGCAGCCAAACAAAACCGTCTGAACTCTGACAGGTATGACATCCACCAACAAATAACTACTCCTGTATTTCCTTCAATTTTAAAACATCATTGCATCAGCATTTTTGATCATTTTATTCAAAACCTCTGGCTTTTCACAATGGATATTGGGGTATAGAAGGACTGTTTTTTCACAGCTGTGTTTTTCAGAGTTTGCAAAGGCCAATGTCCCATTTACATTTGTTCAGAGTATCCAATGCACTGCCACTTTCCAGCTCACTTTACTACAACTGACCAAGTATTATACTACTAGTAAATACTATTTTTTCCGGTTCACAATAAGTGTCCAATTTACTTTTAGCACGCCCATTAAGAAAATACTAAATTTTATACAAAAATAGCTACTATGACTAAACTACCCCCTACTTAAACATTTAATGTGAGGAGTAAGAAAACTTTTTAGGGATATGTACATAGGGGTTATTTTGTAAAAACAAATTGAATTCTTTCTTGATTACATAACTAGACACTTATTTTGAACCAAAATAAAAAAGTAAATTGGACACTTATTGTGGACTGGGGAAGTGTTCAATCACAACTAATCTTCTCCAAACTCCCAACTCATCTCACCGGCCAACTCTTTTCCTTTTTTGTTTGTATCTATAGATGTTATCTAATATATCGGAGTTATATATAGTTTATAAAGGCTTATGATCTCAGTTAGGATTTTAAATTTTTTAAAAAGGTAGCTTATTGTATTTGAAAGAATTATTTATACATATAAGTTATTTTTTTTAAAACATAAATATAAAATTTGAGCTAAAGCTACTGCTGCTAAACCTATAGTCGGAATGATAGCTCCCCTTGTTTATGACCACCTTAGCATTACCTTAAAGTTTTAAGTTGAACTTATTTTCAAATTCAGTGGAAATATTTGATAAATTGAAACTCACAGTCTTGAGTGTGTATTCAAGTTCATATCTTCAAATCATGTAACGCGAAGGGAAAGAAGAATGTACCACAATAGCTATATTACGTTACATGTATGAGTTTAATTTACAATAGAAGAAATCCTTGTCGGTGTTTTAAATTTACATTACGTTACATGTACCACAATAGTCTATAAAGGCATTGTACATTTATTCATTGTTATGAATTGGATGTTATATATTCCTTCACAACAAAAAAGTACGTAGTATGAAAATTTCAAGTTAATTTATTGAGGCTGTGTTACCAGAAAAAACTCAAAACTTTCTAAAACAAATGTATAATGTTATATGTCACCATTTATTTGTGGAGATATTTTAAATTATTTTATCCCAACTATTTTGAAAATTGTTTTTTTCTTAGTTAGAATATCTCAAGATAGACCTTCTCTGACTTATATATACTCCATATATTACTTGGCTAAACCCTTGCCGATTGCCACTCAACTTTAGCTTTGCTATCAGGACCATATATCAATTATGTATATGTAATTCATTTTTTTTGACTGAAGTATTATTTTACCACAATCCTAAAGTTTACATTTCGGGTCAATTGATTTTATTATTAATGCGTTTTCCTCACTCGTTTACGTAACATATGTTATGGGGGGAAAAGTAAGGTATTGTAAGTGATTCTTAATTATTTACACTTTCAGATGATATTTCACATTCTTTAGCTAGATTAACAAAGGCAATAATTAGCTAGTTTATGGATGCATGCATTTACAATCAATATTCAAATAAATCATTAGGAATTAGCATAGTAAGAAAAGAAAAGTTCGAGTTATGCAATAACAACGGGGATATAACAAGCAAGCAACAAAATTTACAAGAAGTTGGCAATTTAATAGAAAGAACTGCTAAATTCTCTATTCTGTTTGCTTGTAATCCTATACATACCAAAGTTGTCACAGAGGAAAAAAAACACTATTAAAAAAGAAACAGAAAAAAGAGAAAAAGAAAAGACACGAGCAGGGGCGGCTCAAGCGCATATGGGGCTTAAGGCGAAAGTTTAAGGAGTTTTTAATTACCACCTATAGCAAATGTTGATACCTTATTTATTTTAAGTAAATACCCTTTGAAAAAATTATATTCCATAGCTACCTTTTGATTTTTATAGCTAAATATCTATTTATAGTCACCTCCTACCAACCCTGAGGGGTAGCTCGGCTGGTAAAGGCTTGAGGACAAAGTCCTTCAGGTCGCCAGTTCGAGCCCCAGCAGGGCCACTAGAGGCATTACAAACCGGCCGCGTCTCCAGGCCCCCGTGGAACTAACCGTTACCGCCTTGAAATAGCGAGACCCGATGGATACAGCTAGTCGGGTTCGCAAAGCGATGCCCGGAAACCACGGTTAAAAAAAAAGTCACCTCCTACCCTTAACCTATAAAATACTCTCTCTCATTCTTTCAAATTTTTCTCCACCCCCCTCTCTCAACGCCAGTTCTAACACAACAGAAGATCGAAATAGAATCTGCCATAAAAGAAATCGAAGAAGCACCAAAAAGTTCATCGCTATTTCCCTTTTCCCCCCAATCTACACTAATTGGGATGATCAAAGTAGTAGAGCATTAATTCTTGAGACCGAGTCCATTGCGTGCAAAGTGCAAACCAAGTCCAATTTAGGGCAAGGGATGTCATTCAACGATTTTTACAAGTTTTTTAAAGAGTTGCCTCCTGTGGACGACCTTCTTCATGATTATGCAGATGAATATTGTTCTAATTAGGAGTTTTTACCTTGAACAAAGACGACGGAGTTTGGGGCTGCCTACCCTTAACCTATAAAATACGCTTTGTATTATTTTTCTCTCTCATTCTTT